>QANZ01037829.1:178888-291520 GCA_003254925.1 Chamaecrista fasciculata | reverse complement strand
AGGCAGTACCTTGGTGCAAGATCTTGTGTTGTAATCTCTTCTTCATAACTTTCACCACATCTTCTGCTGCCTGAGAAATTATACATGTCCAAATCAAACACCAGGTGATCCAGCTTTGGTAGATTGGTGTATAATCTCAAGCAATTGGAATGTTTTTGAACCTGGTGCCGCACACATTGAAGGAAAACAAAATCATAATAACATAGTCAAAATTGCTAAATAATAACAAATCAAGCATAACAGATTAAAGAAGTAATAAAGGGTTAGAACCCAAGCGATGAAGAGAATATTACAAATACAAAGGCATGGTAAAAATTACTTAAGTGAGCCATAAATCAAGAATCACAAACCAAAAGAAAAAATAATTGAAATGAGGAACAATTTCAGATTCTTAAACCAAATCCAGGAAGCGATAAACTGTTTGATCTTATAGCTTTTCTTACCATCACTAATATCCATTGAACAGCCAACAGAAAGTAATATGTTACCAACAGAAATCAAAACTATTGACCTATTACAAATGAAATTCCCAATTATAAAACATACAATGCACCGCACTGTTTTAAGTAGAAGTTCTATCCATACCTTGTTAATAAGATTCTTTTGAGTAAACTTAAGTGATTCAGTCTCATCTTTTGATTTGGATGCCTTAATCTTGGCTTTGATCACCTCCAACTGCAAAAGAAAAAACAAACATTAATTGGCTTGAAATAACAATAAAACCATTAGTTGGCCTGAGAAATTATACATGTCCAAATCAAACACCAGCTGACAATAATTCAGGGCAATGAATTTCACAGCAAATTTAAAAATGATAGTATGAAAAAGTAACTTTCAATTTAATCCTTCAAAGATCATTACTGTCGATTTAGTCCCTCATATACCTGCCAAGGATTAGATTGCATGTCAAATTATCTTTGAAGGATTAGACTACATGTCAAATTATATGCCAAGGACAAAAAGTGGACATGCTGCAGAGGTTTAGCCTTCTAATTAAAAGTGGACATGCTGCAGAGGTTTAGCCTTCTAATTAAAAACTCAACCATGTGACAATTTCAGTAAGGAACCAATAGCTTGAGCAAAACAAAAAACAGAATCAGATTATGTGGGTGTATAAATGCTTCAATTCTAACCTACCAGCATATGCTAGTATAACAAATATACCTATAAAAGTAATCATTAGTCAACCCAATCAAAGAAAAGTAAGAATCTTAAATACCTCAGGAAATAAACAATCATAATGTTTCAAATATAACACCTGTACATCAATCAAATTTAACATAGTATAGCTAACTTTAAATTAGTAGCAAAGTCACAAAATATGACATATTATAACCGAAGAGAAATTTTAAACAATGAATATCACTTACTCTCGAGTATATGAATTTTAGGTGCGTTCAAACTCAATTCAGTAAACTTTTTCCCTTGCCTCTGTGATAACTCGTTTCATTTGCTCTTTAACTACCTAGCTGTAAGTGTGGATGCATAAATAGAACCAGATTAAAAAGTATGAATGTAAAATACATATGTACATTAGATTTCATTGTGAAGCGCTGGTTTTGATGAAAAGAAAGATTGAAATGAAGATGCCATAAATTTTAAATTTGAAACAGAAAAAGCTTCAGAACTCAAACAATCCCAAAACCAAGCGGAGACCCAACAAAGAAACCTCAAATTTGTCATTGTAGAAACCTATAATCACAAAGAAAGATAGATTCGAAAAGGCGAACCTATATTTCGGCATTGTGTAGATATGAATCGGCATACGTTATTTAGAGAAGAAGAACATAGTGATCGTGGCTGACGACGGCGCTCCGCTGAGGATTGACGGTTGGTCATAACTGTGTGTTAAGATTTAGGTTATAGAAGAGGATGTAGGAATCATGAGAAAGATCGGCTTACATACAAATTTATTAATCAGCCTCCAACTTTTGGATGGACGACGACGACGCTTCGCTGAGGATGGACGACAGCGTTCGGTTGAGGATGGATGACGGCTAAGATTAAGTTAGAGAAGAGGAAGTTTGGCTTGCGTGTTTTGGATCTGGAGAGAATAAGAGGATTTGGAGAGAATTAGAGGGAGTAACTGGTGATGTGAGAAGAGGACAATTTGAAAAGAGGGCAATTTGAAATTTAAATTTCAAAAGGGAAGATGAATTTAAAATTTTTAAAAAAGAAAGAGACGGAGGAAGATGAATTTTCGATTTGGAGGGAATAAAAGCAACCAAGATATGTGGAGTTAAGTAGGATTAAGTGAAATTCAAATTGCAGAAGACACGTGGCAAGCGGAATTTGCGAGTAAGTAAAAGATTAAAATGCAAACTCGCGCAGGTATCTTAACACGTATGCAAAATCAACCATTATTTTGTTAAATTAATTGATTAATTGATATTTCTTACCCCAATAAACTAAGGCCCAAGAGGACCCAAACAATTAACTTTCTCTAGTCAGCCCTCTCAGAAAATGTAGTGGGCTTGTTCTGTTCGGGTCTTGGGATAATTTGATGTTATTGAACAAAACTCCGGGTCCAAAGTTTTGGACTCCCCAGAGGATCTGATCTCTTTTTTATAAATTTGAAAATATTTATAGTTGGATCAATCGTCATAATTGTTAGGTATGATGTAATTCTTTTTATTCGATTGATATTAGATTATTAGTATAAGCTCGAAAATATCACACTTTTTGTATGTAATGTGAGGGTTTATTACATAAATATACGCTCACTCGTTTATATCAATGACAACCTCTGAATTAATGTCAAGTCCGAAATTCAACCCATTTTAGCAAAAATGATAGCATTTATAATTTTCGTCGAGAGAGAAACGTTAAATGTTTATCGCCAGCTTATATTTTTCAAATTCATCTTTCTTTAAACTTTTTCATGTAGTTTCTGGTTCCTGTGAACTAAGAGGCAGAGTAACATTCCATCATTCTCTAGCTTCTTTGATGTTTCTTTACTTCATTTATTTTTCTTGAAAACTTCTTTACTTCATTCTTCGAGCTAATGTGGACAAAGGATGATTACATTACGAGAAACTTGATGAGTATAGTAAAGTGTAGTCTTGAAGCGCAGTCTAACTTCGTCTCAAGAGTTATATATATAGTTAGTTATATACTGCTAACCATTTTTCATATTTTTAATGAATTCTAAGGTACAAAAACAGATTCACCAATCGACTCAATCCATGTAAGATGGAAAAGTATTTTGCAGACATATAGAGAATGTAAAAAGAAGGAGCAAAGAAACTAGAAGGGATTATTCAATCAAACGAGAGTTGTAAAAGGATCCTCTTCCTCTCATCTAAAATTATAAAATTTTCTTAAAAAAAATTAATAATACACTAGGCAAAATATAACTAAGTAATTGGAAGCAGCAACAACATGACTATGCGGTCTGATTCAAAACTGAGTTATACCAAAAATGGCAGAAACCGAAACCCTGTGAACCAAGGAGTAAACTGAAATGAAGGTGTTATTCTTAGGCTAAGAAAGAAAATGATCAGTACTTGTAGTCCTTGACATGGAGCGACTCTGAAGCACCCTCACTCTTAGCATCGCCTTTATAAGTTCCAAGAGTGGCTTCAGAATTGGCCTTACACCTAGTGAGCAAAGCAGTCTGAGCCTTTGGAATGTTATCAGTTTTTCCAGCCCAAGCCTTGAGTGTGCTTTGTTGAAGCGCCCTTCCATAAGAGAAAGACAGAGACCATGGCTTCTTTCCCTTAAGAGCATTCATGGCATTCAGATTAATGGTTGCTTCCTCCTCACTCTGTCCACCAGACAAAAACACAATCGCAGGAACAGCAGGTGGCACAGTTCGAAGCAAAGCTCTCACAGTATGCTCAGCAATCACCTCTGGGGCTACCCTAGCAGAGTCCGAGCCAGGGGTCACCATGTTGGGCTTCAATAGGGTACCCTCCAGAAGGGCATGATGATCATTCAAGGCCTTATAGCAAGCAGCAAGCACACGCTCCGTGACGT
Organism: Chamaecrista fasciculata; assembly: GCA_003254925.1. Lineage (NCBI taxonomy): Eukaryota > Viridiplantae > Streptophyta > Magnoliopsida > Fabales > Fabaceae > Chamaecrista > Chamaecrista fasciculata. Next base: position 287,542 of record QANZ01037829.1, on the reverse strand, counting down.
CAGCACACTTGTGGATATCGTGTGGTCCATCAACGAGAATCTCGGGTTCTACAATGGGGACCAGACCGTTTTCTTGGCATATGACTGCGTAGCGTGCTAACCCATAAGCGTTTTCATGGATGGCTAGTGGAGATGGCTCGTTTGGTCCGATTTTGAGAACTGCTCGCCATTTGGCGAAGCGAGCACCGGCTTCGTAGTACTTGCGGCAACGCTGACCAAGGTCGTCGAGTCCTTGAGTGGTGGTTTCGCCGTTGGTGCCGGCGAGTTCCACGGTTCCCTTGTCTACTTTGATTCCGGGAAGGACATTTCCTTCATTCAGAACTTGGACGAAGGGTTTTCCTACACACAATCATGAATGAAATTACGGAAAACAAAATCAAACCATGCGATTAAATTTTATTTGCGTTTAATTACCGGCGGCGGTGCTTTGATAAAGGGTTTCCTCAAACAAGATGACACCACTGAGGTAATTCAAAACACCAGGGGTAGTGAAGAGGAGTTCACGAAGGGCACGTCTGTTTGATTCGACGTTTTCGACATTGATGCTGGCCAAACGCTTCCCGATTGTACCGGTGGACTCATCAGCAGCAAGAATACCCTTCCCTGGGGTCCCAATGTAAGCCGCATTCTTAATCAACTCATCTGCCATTTATAATTTATACACCAATTTTATTAATCACAACATTCTCCTCTAAAATTTGGATGACGAAACACAAACATAATAATCAATGTTATAGGGTTTAATTCACAGGAATTGTTAAGGCAACCCAACCATTCAGAGTAAAAGATGGCATGTGATGAGTAGTAGTAACAAACAAGTTGAAAAGCATAAAAGCAAGAAATCAGAAAGAAATACCATGATATTTGCCCTTGAAGGAAGTCATGGTTGGTTATGAGACAAGAGTTTTGTTTGAGAAGAGATTAAGAGTGTGAGAAGTGGGAATGGGAAGATGAAGAGAAGGCAAGAATGGGAGGGATTTTATTTGGGAGGGGGAAGGTTGCCACTTGCCATGTCAATCAGATTAATTTACTATATTACCCCTTTCTTACCAAGAAATAAAATATTAATTAGAAAAATATGGTAAGGATGAAAAGGTATAAAAGAATGAGAGGAGGAGGTGAAAAGCAAGGGCGAAAAGGCCGCAAGGGCAAAGACCAAGGGATTTTGGAGTTTGGAAATGGTCAATTGCAAAGCTATTCCGGTGTTTTAAGAGTTAAATCATGTTTTATTCGATTCTCAATAGCAAAGAACATTTTGTGTTTTCAAGGCACTGAAAGTGCATTTCCATGTAAGTAGGCACGAAAATTTCATTGCCAAGTCTTACTTCACTACACAGTCACACTTACTTTCCAACAATGAATGCAAACGTACAGTAGCAAGTAGCAACAAATGGAATAAAGAGAAAACAGCCATTATTAAATAAAAAATGCCAAGTTTTTATATGATATTAACTATAAAGTCACAATCACATATTCTAACCTATCGCTTAACACTTGGGACGTAGGAAACGAGATTTCTTTAGCTGATGTATATAGGAACCGGGAATTTCAATGTAAACATTCTCGTTTTCTATGTGCAACACAACATTGTCGACGTCATGCTGTTACTTTTCTGGTGGGGTCGTTAATCGTTATGGAAAATGTTTGTTTCAATGCTGTTGCGCATCTAAAGTCTTTATAGTCTTAAATTTTAGAGAAACTAATTTCGTCCTTAATTGTGATATTAATTGTCAATTTTGTCTTTATTGTTGTATAGACTAGTCAATTTTATCTTTTGACTAATTCTTTTAATAAATTAACCACATATTGTATCATATTTTTTAAAATGAGTTAGGATTTGATTTTTTTTAATCAATTTTACATTACATAACATTAGTCATGTAGATTTTGTCATTAATACTTAGATAACCTAAAAGCAAATGATAAAATTGATCAAAATGTGAAACATTAAGGATGAAATTGATTGAAGAAAAAATAGAAACTTGATATAAAATTTGAGGATGGAATTAGTGCTTTTACCTCAATTTTTAACCTCAAATATGATTATTGATATCATACTTTTAAAATTAAATTGGGCAGGCTCAAAATGATATTTTTTTATTTTACTTTAAAAATTAAGTAGATTTGTCGGTTTCAGAAAGCCCATGAAGCTATCCAGTGAGGGAGGACAATTACGGTAACATCAAGCCCCACAATGTTTCTAATCTTTTGGACCGTTGAAATAAGAAATCAGTCCAAAATGGCGAAGTACCTAAACAAACAAACAAAAAAAAATCTTTTTACATTGCACATGCACTGAGCGAGGCATAGTGGCATACAAGTTGAAGTAAACGGAAGATGGTATAGAGTTTCGGCAAAATCTGTAAAATTTCCTATATCCTTGCTATTAAGTTCTCCAATCAACATTTGAGAGGTGATAAAAATTTTATATATGACCAATCATGATAGAGAGAGAATATAATCAAAACTTGTGATTGGTGAAACTTGATAACCAGGATATAAGGAACTTGATATAAGTTTTATCCTTCTACTTATACCTAGTAAGCAAGAGTACGTTTGGTATATTCTGAAATAATTGGATTGAGTTGTGATAAAATGATCCCTTTCGATTATACATTTTTGGTTTTATATATATATATATATATATATATACTATATTATAAGTGGGAGGAGCCTTCTGGTCGTCCTCTCACTTATACTAAAATAAAAATATTACATGTAATTAAAATAAAAAAAATTACTATTTAATCTATTTTTTTTCCTAACGGGCACGCAAAGCCCCTAATATATATATATATATATATATGTTTAACTCAAAAAACCGGCATGCAGTGATTATATATATATATATATTTATGACTCAATGGGGATAAATTATAAACATATATGTATTAATAAAGCACAAAGATCATAATGGATGATTGTAGCTTATATATCTTGAATCCTTTCTCTAAGGAAGGAAATAGTAATATGAATCATTTTGGAATTGAGTGGTACGGTAGATTATTAGAGTTGCAGTTCCGCGTGCTTGTGTATGTAACTGTATATAAATAAACGTTCATAGCAAATATATATGGTGTAAAGTGAACAAATTACTTGAATTACGGAGTGGGTATAACGTAACATTCCAGTAGAAGTTTTAATCAAATTGATTACAGAACTGAACAAGAAATGAGTGAAATGAACCAAGAGATCTGGGAATAAAGTAAAAAAGAGAATGATATAGAGAAATATGCATGTGTTGTCTATATGATAAGATAAGAAAGGGAAAACCCAGAAATTTAAATTTGTACCGGATCGATGGCCCTGATATTAGGCGTTCATTATTGGAATAATATGAAGGGAGAGGGAGGTCGGAGTTGCGGAAATTAAAGATGATAGATAGGATGGTGACATGAATTGAATCAAGATAAAGAAAAAGAAGCTAGCTGTTATAACTTATCGGTGTTGTTAATTTAATTGAAAAGAAAAGAAAAAAAAGAGTGTGATCCTGAAAGTACATACAAGCAAAGAGAGGAAGGGGTTGTTGTTCGTGGTTAAGTAATCTGTAATTAATTAGGTCTTACAGGCACGTATCAATAAAGAGAATCCAATATTGGAGTCATCAAGATCTTTGTGTCCTCCCAATTTGGTCTTGTCCTCCAACCAGAGCCTACTGTCGAAGCCACTCCTTGTCCTGAACATGAACACACCACACCCATCGTTGCTGCTACCTTTGACCACCCAATCATGAACATCCCACATCATATCCACCAACAACCCATCCACGAATATTGCTTGATTCCCTCTGAAATTCCACCTCAATCTCCTCACTTCAAACCTCTTCTTCTTGTCTATGCACACACACAACACATGATCCCTCCACTTATTGGACCCTTCATCCTCTTCCTTATCCTCATCTGCAACACACTTTATTACTATCTCATGACTAATCCCACTTTCGCAAAATCGTGCCTTTGTCCTATAAACACACTTCCCATAGAAACAGAATCGCTCACTTCGACAAACCATAATTGACCGATTAACTTTCAATTCTTCCATCCATTCCTCCTCTTTGTCTCCCACACGTATACCCAATTCCGAGTCCACCAAAACGACGACGTAAAACCCTCCCACTGGCTCTGGTCCCGTCTCGTATTTCGCGCCTTGTAGATCCCACACCACTTGGATTTTGAACTCGCTTGATTGGAATGCTTGAAGGGTGCCTTTGTTAGTGGTGAATTGGTGAGAATTTGAGTTGATGGTTATGGTGAAGGAGAATTTGTAAGCCCAAGTTAGAGTAATCAGGAGATTTTTTTGTGAGGTGAGGTTGACTTTGTAAATGGAGGTGACTGAATCAGGGACAGAATTATTGCTCTGTTTTGGACAGAGATAGGCTTGGGCGTGGCTAGACCTAGACGGACCCGAACAATACGAATCGGATAATCGAATTGCACGTTCGTTGTAACAAGATGTTATGCCTTTCATGGTCATCATCAGATTTCAGAGATGATCAATAATATTATTTATGGGCTTCTTTGAAAGCTTAAAGTTGAACTTTATTGGAGAGGCAGAGAGAAAAGGTGGAAATCATAAATCATGAATGATTGATTATGAAATGGGTTACTCTACTCTTGCTTGCCTAAATTAGAAGAAATGATGGGGGAATTAGCTAGCTTTAGCTTAGCACCTAGAGAGAGACATGGAAGGTGACAAAAAGACAGGGAACTTGTTCTTTCTCAGGTTGTCCATGTGTGAATGTCCTTCCTGTTTCTCCAGCGTACCTCTTAAGTGATACATCAATTGAGACAAATTCAAAACTGAGACAACGAAATCCATGTTCCTCTAACCGTTTCATTATATCTTTTTTTATTTATTTCTTTATCAAAATCCAAATTGGGTCACTAAACTCTTCAACTACTTAACCTTCCTCTGCCAGTTCACGCACTAACTTTGTTTAATTAAGATCTTTTGACCCTCTCTACGTTGCGTTAAGGGAATAAAAAACGTACGGTCAGTTAATTACTTTACATAATAAAGTATTCTCTAGAAACTGATTATAAAAATTAATTACATTGGTGGGTTTGTGCAAGAAGCAAGGTGTTACGTTATTGTAGCTAGGGTGAAAGAGAGGGTTTGGTGGATACCCCGGTGACATGTGAGTTGGGATGAGTCTGACAGATATTTTATTTAGAATTTAGATTTAGATAACGAAGACGATAGTGAATGGGTCATGATGGAGGAATGAAAGTGATAGTCGGACCCACGTATTAAAGCCACTCTCCAAATTTACCTACTTCCACCCTACCCATACAACTATATATGATCCAATTTTCACTTTACAACCCATATTTATGATTACTTATTACAGGGGTTTCTAGTTACAAAACCTCTCATCTATTTGCCTTCCTTACGATACGACAAACACTCAGGTGGAATAGCCATTTCCACCTTCTCGCTTCATGCCATTCATTGTGCTTCTTAAAAGTTAGGGAAAATACCCTTTTGTGCCCCTAACGTTTCATTTTGTTCAAGCGTGCCCTCAATGTGAAACTAACGTTTCAATTATGCCCCCAATTTTGACTCAACGCCCATGTGGCAATTTTTTTACTTATGTGTCATTTTTTTGGTCTGACGTGGCATAATGACTGGACATTCATATTTTTTTTTCCACCGTGGCATGATGACTGGATTTACATTTTTGAACATAAAAATTGAGTAAACTAGCAAATCAGTCCCTATATTTACATTTTTCATCATCTTCATTCATTTTAGTCCCAAATTCTCAAAATAAAATTGTAAAGTGTCTCAAAACTCTTCCAAACATTCCAATTTAGTCCTTAAAAATATTAAAAACCCTAAATCTAAACCCCAAACTCTAAATCCTTAAATCCTAAACCCTAAAACCCCAAACTCCAAACCCCTAAACCCTAAATCCCTAAAACTTAAATTTTTTTTAATCTTCATATTTATCTTCCCAATTTAACATAAATCTCTAATTTTTTTTAATCCCTAAACCCTCTATTTTTTTTTCATCTCCATCTTCATCTTCATCTTCTTCATCATCCATTCCTCCCCCTCTCTCTCTTTCGCCAGAATCCGCCATGGATCTCCAGCGCCGCCGTCACCCAACCATCCATCTCCCTCCTCCTCATTCACTCGAACGAAATCACAGCCAAAAACAATTTGGGACAGATCAAGTATATATAAACCCATAACAATCGCAAAATCCATAACAATCACAGCCAAAACGAACGAAATCACAGCCAAAACGAAATCACTCGGCAAATCGCGAAAAGAATGGATCTGGTGAAAGTGAACAAAATCACTGCCAAAACGATTTGAGAGATTGATTGAATTGAAGATGGTGGAAAGAAAGAAAGATCGAAGATGAACTGAAGATGGATTTTGTGAGTTGAAGGAGAAGATGAAGATGAATAGCTTGTAGTGTTCCTTTGAAGGTGAAGATGAATTTTTTTTCCAAAGATGAAAAGCTTTGAGTGGAAGATGATGAAAATTTAAAAAAAAAATTAATTTGGGAAGATAAAGACGAAGATTAAAGAAAAAAATTAAGTTTTAGGGTTTAGGGTTTGGAGGTTTAGGGGTTAGGGTTTAAGGGTTTGGGGATTGGGGTTTAGGGTTTTAAATATTTTTAAGGACTAAATTGGAATGTTTGGAAGAGTTTTGAGACACTTTACAATTTTATTTTGAGGATTTGGGACTAAAATGAATGAAGATGATGAAAAGAGGGGAAATTGAGAATAATGGGATAAGAATGAGTGAGGGACCTAATTGTTCAAATTAGATTTTTTAGAGTTTAGGGTTTTAGGGTTTAGAATTTTAGAGTTTAGGGTTCAGGGTTTATAGTTTTAAGGTTTAGAGTTTTTAATATTTTTAAGGACTAAATTGGAATGTTTGGAAGAGTTTTGAGACACTTCACAATTTTATTTTGAGGATTTGGGACTAAAATGAATGAAGATGATGAAAAATGTAAATCCAGGGACTGATTTGCTAGTTTACTCAATTTTTATGTTCAAAAATGTAAATCCAGTCATCATGCCACGGTGGAAAAAAAATATGAATGTCCAGTCATTATGCCACGTCAGACCAAAAAAATGACACATAAGTAAAAAAATTGCCACATGGGCATTGAGTCAAAATTGGGGGCATAATTGAAACGTTAGTTTCACATTGAGGGCACGCTTGAACAAAATGAAACGTTAGGGGCATAACTAAAAATCACTGCAAACGTTAGGGGCACAAAATGGTGTTTTGCCTTTAAATAAATACGATTTCTTTTTTTTTTTTCAAAAAGAAAGTATTCAGACTTCAGAAAGCCTAGGACCTGTTTGGGAGCAATTGCATTTCAATCTAAGCTCATCCAAGTGATTGAGATGAGATGATGTTGTAATGGGATGAGATGAGATGATGTATTGGTGTTTGGGTGATTTTAGAGAAAATGATGTTAAATAGGGTGTAAAATTATATAAAAGGCTATGTAATGATTGTGGTTGGTTGAAATAGATTTATAGATTTTTTTAATTTGTATAGGGGTAAAAATGGTAGGAAATAATGAGATGAGATGGAGATAATGAGATGAGATGATAGGTGTTTGATGGTGGGTTGGATGAGATGATGTTGAGATTATATGCTCTTGGAAAGCGTGAAGATGAAATATTTTTGGATGAAGGGTTTAGGGTCAATCTCATTGGATGAGATGATGGACCAAAATGAAAATAATACTAAAATTATTTTAAGATTACAATTTGGTCCATAAATTTGTACCGGTCAAATTAATCAATCCTTAACATGTGTAAATGATAACTCGGGGCCTGTAGAAAATCCCAGTCATCAATAATCGAGTCTATTTATGAAATTCAATGACAAAAAAATTACAAAGAATAGTTTGAGGACCATAATGCAAATAACAAAACAACACTAAAATGTTTGGTCAAAGGTTAATTTTGGTCCTAAATGTATGCCCTAATATTCATTTTGGTCCATTATGTTTCAAAAAGTTCAAATTGGTCCTAAATGTTGGCAAAATTATTCATTGTGGTCATAAATATTGGTAAAATGTTTCGAATAGAATATATGGAGGTACTTTTCGGGAACAATACGTAGCTCTAAACTCGTCATGTTTGAACTTGAAACAAGCCATATTCAATACTTGGGACCAAAATGGAATATTTTGCAAACATTTAGGAGCAATTTGAATATTTTAACTCCTTTTAATTTGTACACAAAACTTCATAAAATATATTTGAATAAAAGTATGGATTGAATTGTATAATAGCAAAAAACATATAGGAATGTTGCAGTTTGGACTAAAAAATATAACAAATTTTTTGCGGACCAAAATGCAACTCATATCGTAATTTGAGTAAAAAATCTAACTATAAATAGTTTTATGACCAAAACAAATAGAAGAACATTGAGACAATAAAAAACAAAACAACATTACAATTTTTTGGCTACCCATGATTCGAACAAAAAAAAATAACCGACATGTGGAAACTTGTGTATTTTCCCAACAAAAAAATAACCGTTATTTCTCCATTATCCACAACGTATAATCATCAGATGATTTTGGACATGAATATAGAACAAAAAATAGTTTGAGGACCAAAATGAAACTAATTGCATAGTTTGAGGAAAAGAAACTAAACAAAAAATAATTTTAGGAGCCAAAGAAACTGAGCTCATAGTTTGAGGATCAAAATGTTTATAAAAGTGAAGAGAATATTGTAACGAGAATAGAGGAAGATTGTAACTTAAAAAATAATTTAAGGATTCAATTGTATATTTTACTCAAAACAAATAAAAGAATATTGGGACTAAAAAAAATAACAACATTGCAAATGAATAAAAATAATTTTTTTAAATTAAGTTAATATAAATATATATAATACAATATATAACATTTCTATATATATAAAATTGAGAATAAGAGAGAGAGGGGGTGAGATTATATTATATATATATATATAATAATAATATATTTATATATATATATATTTGAGAGAGATGTGTGTGTGAAGGAGAGAGAGAGAGAGGTGGAGGTGAAAAAGAAAAAAAAAATTAATAAGAAAAGATAGATAGAGAGAGAAAATTATAAGTGTAATAAATGAGAGTATATAAAATTACTATTTTGCGTAATTGTTTTTTTTATATTTGTATTAAAATATAGGTAATTATAGGTATATGAGTAGAGATACTTTAGTAAATGTAAGAGAAAATGAAATGATGTTTTGGATGAGATGATGATGTGAATGAGATGAGATGAGATGAAGACTCCAACAAACACCCAATCATTACTTTTCACTAATCCTAAGATAAAATGATGATTCAATGAGATGAGATTAAAATTTGTAAACTCCCAAAGAGGCCCTTAGTATACCTAATTATTTTGCTTTTGTTTCTGCTCAAAATCTGGGCCCCCACACTCGCTTGCAGTGTTGAAACTTGAAGGGGACATGTATATAATAAATTATTTTATGACACCCCACCCTAGGCCCTCTTTTAATCTCTTTTTTTTTGGCCATTCTATTTTAATCTTATTTGTCTCTGAACGAAATTTAATTTCCTTTGTCTGGCCTCAATGCGGTTTTATAGAAAATTATTAATTTAACTAAGATAATAGTCTCTAAAATTTAGTTCAAACTTTATTTTACTCCCATGTATAGTTTGATGATCTTCTTGCCTTCTAAAAATCCAAGCCGAGCTGCAGAATAGAAGGAAAGACAAATTATGATGAGTGATGACTGACATATTCCTTAATTTTTTAATAGATGCCTAAAAAAGTAGTGTTTACAAAGCCAAAAATCCTTTAATGATATAATTTCGTTTCTACAAGATTATCAATGGGAAGATATTGGTCCTTTATTTAAACCTTCCTTATAAAACAAAAAAAATTCTGTTTGTGAGTAGGGTCACAAGATCGAGCTTAAATACCTCACTCAAGTCTGAAAACTTAATTGTTGGTGTAGTAACATGAAAACGAATAAACTACTCACAAAATCTCAACCAGGAAGAGAGAAATATACCTGTGTTGTTGGTAGAATTAGAGAAAGATAATGATGCTAGATTGGACTTGAAAGATAATGAGGTGATTAAGTTGGTGGGGACAACAATGATGGAATTGCCCTAAAGTAAGAAAGTGATATGATAATTGACGCAGCAAGCAAGGCCAAGAGCACTAAGGGGTTAGGCGTAAAGGCACGACGAGGTAGCAAAGAAAGTGCAGAGAGAAAAAAAAAGTGATGACTGTAAAAACTTATGGTGGTATTGATTTGAACCCTTTGCGTGAAACAAACGTCAATTAAGCTGGTGCTATCTAGACTCCTAAAACACTGGCAAGTGACCAATAATTTATTAAAAAAACTGGTAAGTTGATCAAGAGGTTAAAGTTATACTGATGTAGGTAAAGTTAAATGGCCCTACCATTGATTCATCATCCTATCAAAATAATAACAAGGAAAATCAAGTTTGTATGGATGTAAGCACGGGCTCTAAACATGAAAGACAAATCCTGTCAAAAGTATAAAGAGGACATTGGGAATTATAGCTAAACAAATTATCCCATTACCTAATTTTTCAAGCTCCATTGTCCTTGTAGATACTCCACAAGCATAAAAAAGATGATGTAGAAATCTCTAGTCAGTATCAGTGCATCACATTATATGGTAGCAATAGAACATAAATTAAAAAATCACAATCAGATACACAACGTTCTATCTTTCGGAGAAAAGCATGACAAATATGAGGTACCATCTTGGATCATGTTAACTTAAGTCTCAGTGTCCCCAATTAGTGGGAAAAATGATGCTGCAACTGCCATATACCCTTCAAAATCACGTCATTAATAGCGATAACAAATTACATTTTAATTAAATCTTGTGAAAACAGGAAAGTGAATAGATTCATTCAACTGAACAAAACTTTATCCACTGAGAAAAGCTCAATTAAATAAATTTTGGGTAGACAAGGAATTTTTATTAAAATCACAAGGTCGTCCTGCTTTCCCTTGTATGTCTCACCAGGTCATTTTTTGGCTTCAATCCCAGAATTAAATGGTTAATGATAGAACACAGGTTTAAGTTTCATAAGAGCAAATACTGACCATCTGGCGGATCAAAATCCTTATTTCTGTCTCCTCAAAACTTCAAAAAGGCACAAGATGGTTCTCATCATGCCCTTTTTTGTACCCTTTATTTTATATGAAAGAAGGAGGAAAAGAATACAAATACTACCTAGGCCTTGATTACTCACTGTCAACAAATCCAGGTACATATGAACCGATCTCAAACCATTGAAATATGGCAATGAATAACAAACTAGCAACATGAACGTAGATTCCACGCTTAATGATAGTCGTGCACAGAACCATACAAAGGAAAAATTATTCCTTGTATACCGGCATACGGCAGATAGAGATATATAGAAAAAGTTAATACAGTGAGTACACAAAGTTCTCTCCGAATAATTCTATGAAGTGGTGAACTTAGCAAGCCAACTTGCAGCAAGACAGAGAAGAAGAAGAAAAAGCAGAGTTGTTGCAATTGCACCATTAAAATTTCCAGGAAAGGATCAGAGAACCCTTTTCTTTTTTTTTCGGAAATATGTAGAATTCAGGGTTTTGAACAAAATCAGATGTACGAAAAATATAAACGACAAGCAGTGACTAGACGAAGGATTTTTACCTGCATTTTGCCTGCTCTTATGGAGACACAAGCAGGAGTTGAAGATTTGAGTAGCGAAGGCGAATTCGACGGGAAAAAAACGTTGAAAATGTTATTTGATGTCCCCACAAAAATATCAACCACACCACATTCTTTTTTCTCAGACCTAATTGGTAAGGGTCCTACTTAGCGTCATTGAGAAACTCCTGCTGATAACCTGTTACAATAACAACGAATTCCATGAAAACTCCTTTTACAAGCGAAACAAAGAACCGTGGAAGCAATAGAATCTGATCAGATCGTCAAAAAGCGCTTTGAATGTGATTTATGCATTATCCAATAATTAATGAAAAGAAGCTCTTTTAGCTCTTACATACCAACAAGAAATCAATTAGACTGCAAATTTGTTTTAAGGGCATGAATATTTCTGAACCAATAAAATTATGACACATGAAACAGTTATTTTTTCTATTATTTTTTAACATTAAATTACCTAACTTTTTCAAGTGTCTTGATGTTATTTGCTTAGGACCCATTACATTCTATCTCCTTAAAACAAACTTTAGACTAACTCAATCATACAAGCATACAAGCGCTATTTCACTGGTCCAGAGCTTGTGGTTTTCTAATTTCAGTTTTTGGTAAGCAATGCCAAGTCTGTATTTTGTTTTTATAAATAAAATGAAATTGCATCCGTTGCTTAAACTTGTGCTTGAAAGAGAGCATCTTGATCTCTCGATTCATCAGAGTTAATTCAGTCAAGAATCAGAAAATAGAAAAGATTAATGTGAGAATTTGAAGGCAGGCTTTGAATATTCATTGATGTAGTTTTAGAATTTAGAGTCATATATCAGCGAGAATGCTGACCTAATCTCTAATTGATAAACAAAGACAAGCAAGCATTCATAAATGAATTGCCTATCCTTATCAACAACCCAGTAGTAACTTAATTACATGAACACAAAAAAAAAAAAAGATTTAATTTTATCATCAATATTGCAGCTTAATAACAGATGAAAAACGAAAACACCAACTACAAACTCAAAAATATATATACTTTTGAAGACCTTTTACAGACAGACAAATGACCCGGTCAACCCAAAACCTTGTTCTCCAAATTCACCAGTCTTGGGGCCTTCACTCCCAAAACTATCCACGCCAAATTAACAAAAGAATGCAGGAAAGAGTAAAACAATCACTAATCACCCAGCATCTGCTAGAATCTCCCTTGCCATCTAAAAGTCATGTAAAATATCAGCTAAGATCACTGTGATTCACTTTTCTCGGGAACTTCTGGTTGAGAAGGTAAAAGGCTTAAGAAGCTCCCTTGAACTGGTCTATTGGCATCCATAGTCGACTCGTCATCTGTTCCGTATAGAAAACCAAATTTAGAATAGAATGGAGTATGATAGTCTAATAAAAACTTAAGCTTGTTCAGTAACATATGCCTCAATGTTAAGTGCAAAATATATCTTTGTACAAGGAAGTGCTCCCGTCATAGGAAATGAATTTCTGAATACAGATACCATTAGGACGCTGAGGGTATGACACTACCTCAACCAGAATACTCATACACCTAATTAGAATAAATCAACTATTACATAAATTTAGCAACATACTAGAGTAGTATATGTGTCAATACAAAACCAAGACCTAGAGATCATTGACTAAACATATTAAAAGTAACAATGATACATTCAAATGCCACATCAAAACGAACCAAGGGGAAGGAAAGGCCTTCAGAAAAGAAAGCCTTTTCTTTAAATAGATTCATGTGCAATACCAAGATCGGCCATCAAACCATTCATTTACACCCAATTAAGATTGTAAGCAGCCAGCTATATCATCACCATATCTCAAGATGATCAAATTATAGAATACATTTGACAAATGGATGCACACCAATCAGTATGCAGTCATAATTTAGCCATAAAAATCCATGCTTATTAGTGGGCAGGACAGACGGAGTTTACAATTCCAAAATTTCAAGAGATATGGCCAAATATTAATCTCACAAGATTAGAGATTATCACATTGGATTAGGGGAAACCCTAGCTATGGATGGAAATCCATGAAGCTATTGGAAAATCACATGCATGAAAATTAAGAAACATTTAAAAAATTCTTTAGCTTTCACTCATATTGGTTTACCCCAAACTTATCGACTATATTACCATTAAAATGTTGACTATCTTGTTTAGATCAAGAAGTTAATTAATTATAGTATATTATCATTGAAATATTATAGACGCAGTTACTGTATAAAACCTCAATTTATCATGAGCTTGGATCCCCTCAAGTGAGTCTCCCACTTGAGGGTTGAAGTGTGAGACAAGAGGAGAGAGAAGATGATGAAAATGCAAAAATGAAACCCTGCGTTATACTTAAATGATCTCCTCTTGTCTCACACTTCAGGACCCTCAAGTGGGAGACTCACTTGAGGGGATCCAAGCTCATTTATCATCCACATTCTAGAAATTTACTATGAATTTAGCTTCTTGAGAGAAGAGCATTGGTACTTTTATTCTTCATATTATTATTATCATTGTGAGATTAGTTATTGGTCATTTGCCTACAATTTGCATTCCAACACAAATGAAGGGAGGTCAAGTTCTGTCAATAACCAAATAAGACGTTGAGATCGAGGGAAAGGAGAACTTTGCTATGTTAAATTATCAGGATTTGCAGTTTCCTTTTTGTTCTTTTTTCAAATCAATATTCTCTCCCATCCAAGATGATATAAAGAATTTTGTCTTGTACAGTTCCAAACAACATAAGAAGCTATCCTGTACTAACAAGTTAATGGCATCATTAGTGCTATCAAAGAACTAATGACAATTGATTAAAAAAATTCAAGAAAATTAACAATTTGAAAAAATAGAAAGACAAAAATCTCAAAAGAAAGTGCAAGGACAACGGTGCTGAGATTCTTACCAAACAGGGTCTTAATAGATGGCCTTTTAGTTTTTGTGCTCTTTTTCTTCAACTCAGCTGTTAAAGTAGCACAAACCAAAGTTACTTGAGAAGATTGTTTTATGGTGGGAGAGAGGGGGGTGGGGGGTTAAAACAAACTATAATAGAATTGTTCTTTCAACAATGTGACTTTCACCAACATAAATGAAGAGGTACTTACCAATTCCAGGTAGTTGTGAATCATTCACAATTTCAAAGTTCTTATAAGTGTACCCAACAAAATTAATGTCTTTAGAAGACAGCATCTGCAGCAATAGACAAGCCAGAGTAAGAATCCAAGACTTGCACAATCTTTGAGGACAAAAGTTACTAGCAAACAGAGTTTACCCATGACAATGGTATAACTGTATAAGGAGTTACTTCTAAGACGACTTTAGTTATATTCAATATCATCTAAAAGCAAACTAAGGTTTTATCAACAACTGACTAGAGGCAGATAAACAACCTATTTGAAAGACAACTCTCTAACCTCATGAATAATATTAATCAAAATATTCAAAGAACCTTGCCTTCTCAATAGTAACATGCCATGTTTAATGGCCATGCTTACTGTCTCAATCACATGGTAACAAATGCAGACAAAACTTTAGGTAGATAGATTGATGTATTGACGAATTGAAAGATTGAAATGGGATAGGAATAATAAAATGGAAAAAATATAATGGAACACACAGAAATATAATTATTTTAGCTTCAACTGATAAGAAAATGATGTTACAACAGAAAGAGCCCACAAGTTCATGGACATGAAATTAATTATACCACATATAATGCACTTCTTATAGAACTACTGTTAACCAGTTTTCAATCACAAGAACCAACCTTTCTCCATGGGCCTGATTTTGAGGAAGGCTGAGTTTGGTTGTCAACCTACAAAACATAATTAAAACACAAAAGCAAGATACTGGTTAGCGACAAAAGAAAAGCTACTCTTCTATATCCTTGATCATAAAGAAAAGAAATATACCTCTTCAAACTTCTCAAAATTTTGAGTATCTAATTCATCATTAACCTCAGGAATGAATGCAGCTTTCATTTGGTACAGTTTGTCCCATTCAATACCCTTGAACCATGGGTGAGCCTGAAAATAAAATGGTCAATAACTTATATCATTGATTTGAAGCTGCAAACTAAACTAGATTAAATAATTTAAAAATGAACACACCAAAACACCTTTATTTCATCTGCCCCTTTAGTGCCAAGCCTCTGGTCGACATTACAAAGGAGTCTACAAATAAGATCCTTTGCCTCTGCAGATAGTTTAGCTTCTTCTGGAAACTTTAAATGAGTTCTCCAATTTACTATCTGTAAAATTGATGGGAGTACAATATGATCATAATTGATGATTTGATATATACTTTTCAAATATGTTTAGACTTTAGCAAGGAACATGCAATCATATATATTAGAAGATTAAGAAAGCATCACACGTATTGTGAAAACTCTTAAAGCAAACTAATTTATTAGATAAAAGCACATTCTTTTAATACAGTTTATTAACCTAAGCTTCCAGATCATTCTTTGATGACCCGCCAGTTATAGTTTATCCTCTATCTAAGAATAATGCAGCCACAGCTTCTCATTCAATCAAGGCACCAAAATGCCATTAAATATGCATAATCCATCATTCCTTGGTTTAGAAATTACCTTCCTACAAGTTGACATTGGTTCATCTGAATAAAAGGGTGGATACCCCACAAGCATTTCATACATTATAGCACCCAACGACCACCTGGAAGCATTAACAAACTCATCAGAAATTCAGAATATAGTCAAAGAATAAAAGGTTTACAAATTACAGGGAAGGGAGAGTGTGGTGGAGTTGGAAGATAAGAAATGAAAGACATTCTACTATACCAATCACACTCCATCCCGTATCCTTTCTTCAGAAGAACTTCTGGGGCAATATAGTCAGGTGTTCCAACCGTAGAATAGGCCTGCAGGAATGCAAAAAGCCAAAAGGTTCAAAACTAAGAATGAAGCTCATCTCATAAGAAACAACCAGTCAACACTTAAAAAATAAGAATCTGGCCACTCATAGCAAACACAAAAGTTTGCCAATTAATAAGGTCTGTTGTAGATTACTGCTAACCTGAAATTCGAGAAGGAACAAAAGTATTAAACAAGAATTGCTCCTATTATGTATTTTAGATGACTTACAAGCATTCGCCTATTTTTTTGCCAATGCTGAAGTTGCTCCTGTTGAGTTCGTTTAGGTGCCACAGGACGTCCATCACTCCTAAGAGCTCCACTTAGGTTGTTTCCAATGGAAAAATCCTTTTCTTGAAGATTACTGCAGTCTAGTGGTTTACATAGTCCAAAATCTGATAATTTCATGTGACCATGTCTATCTAGCAGCAAGTTGTCAGGCTTGATATCTCTGTAAATCATTTCAGAAAATTAACTCTTTATTAGCACACAGACCACAGTAAGATAAAACTACTGACATATTCATCATTTGATATAATTATTGACACATTGAATTTACCTATGAATATAATTATGTTTATGAATTGACTCAATGGCTAGGACGGTCTCCCCGACATAGAACCTAGCCTCATCTTCTGTTAGTGTATCCTTCCTCATAAGCAAAGTCATCATATCACCACCAGGTAGATACTCCATAATGAGATATAAATACTCTTCATCTTGAAAGGAGCAGTAAAGTTTTACAATGCAATTACTGTCAACTTCTGCAAGTAGATTCCTCTCCGCTTTTACATGTTCAACCTAAAGATGACAAAAATATATAATATGGATGAAAGGCAATAAGCATTTTTAACAAAGCAAGAAAAACTTGATATCCATACCTGGCCTCTGCGAAGCATCTCAGATTTCTTCAGCTTCTTCATAGCATATACATGACCAGTTGCCTTCTCTCTGCAGACTCTGACCTATTAACAAATGAAATTGCAAAAGGCGACAAATCATTAAATTAATTTCTGTCTGAGTAATTCAAAAATATGAAGGCTACAGATGCTACTCAAGGAATGAACTATTCACACAAGAAAAGTAAACGTATGGATAGCTAAAAACACTATGCCATTTATACACTAGAACTCCAAGCAGGCCTCCTCAACATGCATCAGTGCCAGTCCTACTCTAATTTTGGGTGATTATGTGGCACCACAAAACACTTACCCTGAATGGGTCTATGTGGTGTCCTAAGAGGGAGAGCAAGGAATTTTTTTATTACTTGATAAATCCTGATGCAGTGTTTTGAAACTAGAATTACAAGCTGCCTTCAATGAACCCATAACCTAACTTTGCTCCACGATCTTGTGTCATATTCTCAATTTCAAGACCTTGATGATGTAAACTCCAAGCCACCCTAGGTTATTGAATCAGTACCTCAACTCTTTCCCTGTGAGGTATTGACTATTGTGCATACCTGGGGCTCTCCAAACCCTTGATAAGAACAGTCCTATAATGAGAAGACTTCCTTGAAGATAAGCTTGTGTCACTTTGCTAGGTTGGTGATGTTCTAAAATAAAACTTGGTGTAAGTCTTCTCCTCAACTCAGGCCATCAAACATTCACTGGTTTGCTCTTTTGACATTTAAAGGTTAACAATATTTTTTTTACCATAAATGGAATGTCATAACCCCTTTAAGGAGATTGTTTGCGGAATAATCCAAGTATTGCAGTACTATTGCTTTTCCCAACTACCTCCAAAAATTTTGATCATTTTGTTCTCATTTCTTTATAATCATAAGCATCAGTACTATGTTGTGTTTAAGGTTATACATTTCAATCCCTTTAGCTCAGTGTGCAGAGAAACCTGAAACTGAAATATGCCTATCTTGCCAGCTTCAATTGCTTGAAGCACTTTTCCCTCTCTAAAAGTTACATCATGTCGGCAAAAAGTTGTAATAAATAATTACAAGGGTTAAATTATGAATATTGATGCCACTACGCTAGATAAGGTTAGAAAAGTCAAGACTCCCATCAACCTATAAATAACAAAGACAGCCATGCCCATAATTTGTGACAAACAAGAAATGAATGTTGAAGAAAGCAAAATGCTACAAGAAATGTAGATCGCAATCAATGCCATACACAATATCAAATGCAGGTCTTCTTAGTTAATGGAGGAAAGAATGAAATATCACTAAGAACTATGATGCCAATATAAAATTGAGGTCATACATATTAGTAAACCAGAAATGCTAAATGATCGCTGACTAGGTTAGACTGTACCTCTCCAAATGCACCCTTCCCTATCATAGTCAGGGGCTCAAAATCATCAGCCCCCATCTTATGCCTCTGAAGGCGCATGTATTCTGTTTCCTTTTTCTCCAAATATTTAAGCAAGTTGTTCTGCTCTTCTTCAGATACCTCAGCATCAGCCAGCTTCTTTTCTAGCATATTACGTCTAGAGATAGTTGCGTTTGAAACATGGTTAGGGCCCAGAACAATTTAAGTGTACAGAAGTTATTTGCAAGTGATATATAACAACACATTAGAGTAGAGACATTAGAAGACATGGTGTCAAGTCAGGGAATCAAAAATTAAATCCCAATGTGATGAACTATTTTCTAGGTGGCATATAGTAAGAACAATAAGTGAATCCCAAATCCCACTCTTTTAACGACAGCATGTATAATTTAAAACTTGGTAGATGGTACTAAAGCATCAATACCATTAAACTACACACCATCATCATGATCTCAAAATATAATTATTAAAAAAAAAGTGAACATACCGTTCCTTCCTCTCCTGCAGGCTCTTCATTTGCTTTTTATAATGGTTTTCTATGTACTGCTTTGCAGCCGCAGCTTTTTGTTTGGTCACATTTGAAGGTGCTTCTTCATTTATTGGGGGTCTTGACCCTTCTTTTACAGAGGTCATAGATTCCTTGCTCTTCGGAGACTTCATTTTGTCCTTTGATTTGAACTTACTAAACCAGCACCTTGTAGCTTCCATTTTATTTTCCTCTCAAGCCCGCTATATTAGATATTTTAATTCACCAACTACTAAGGACTAGAAGTTTTGCTTGATAACGAATTCATTTGAGCAACCTCCGAAATCAAGGCCACATTGTTCACCAGAAAAAAATCAGGGAACACCTAATGTTACTTCTGTCCAAACATGAGAATAAATGACAATTAATATCAACCACATTGGTTCAAACTATTCCAAAGTATACAGAGTACTAAAAAGTTCCAAAACTCATAAATTGATCACGCCACATGGCAATTTATGAGTGAAAATAAAGAGAAATGAATGTAAGGGCTCATTTGGGAACGCTTAACCTAAGGGCTCATTTTCAACTACATGAATAGTCAAAGCAGCTGGAATACAAAGACAGCAATTAAACACAAATCACAGCAAAATGGTATAAAGAGAGAATCCAGCACACCATTTAGAAAATCTGAACTACTCACTGAGATCCTCAGTTTGCGATTAAATGGGATTTCAAAACTTTTGTCTTGATCGATGTTGCAATCCTTAAAATTAATGGAAACAAGTGAATCACCCGCCGTGCAGTTCAAAACAGTTCGGAAGTATAATTCAATCGAAACTGAACTTCTAGATTCCCTAAAACCAACCACAATATTGAAACCAAAGACTTCAAAGCTTATAGACCATTACTCATCCATCGCACTCTACTTCGTAGCATGTGACAAATCCCTCATCTTGTTAGCGGAAAATCTGGTCAAATTGCATTCTTGAGCAAATACAGTGTGCCATCCCTAAAATCTGACTTTCTTCTCTTTTCTCAGTTGTTCTCACCGGCCAAACAGAAGCCCAAAAGTAAAATAAAGCAGAATATAAAATAAAATAATAATACACCCTCAATCTGAATCGGAATTATAACTGATCAAGTGACAGTTTCACAAGCAAACAAACTACAATTGCGGATTGAAAAAAACTAAAGGGTGTCGAGAAAACCTTGAATTCAGATGAATCTGAAGGCTCTGTAACTGCAACAAGTCAGTGAAGGAAAGAGAAAGAGTATGTGGATGTGCAGTGAAAGTTGTAGGTAAGGCGAAACCTAGAGAGAGAAATGGAAAGCGAAGACGCCGAGATTTTCGGTGTCGAAGACGCGGTGAAGACGACTAAAGGAACACTTTGCGTTCATGATTCTGATGCCCCATTCGCTCGTTTAGCTTTCTTTTCTTCTTTATTTTTTTTTCTTCTTCTCTCTCTCTTCTTTTTCCCTTCTTCTCTACTTCTGTTGAATGTTGGAAATCACTTTAAATATGTGAAGACTTCTCGAGTGGTGTCCTTCTTTTCGTAATATCGTCGTCTCTTCTTTCCTTCTTAGCAAAAAAATACTAATTTCGCCCTCAAACTTTACACTAATCATCGAGTTAGTCCCTAATCTTTTTTTGCTGTCAATTCCGTCACCAAATTTTACACCAACTGTCAATTTCGTCCCAAATATTTCACATTTTAGTCAATTTTATCCTTTGACTAACTTCTTTCAATAAATTAATGACAGACTGTATCCTGTTTTTCAATCTGAGTTAGTATTTGAGTTTTTTTTTATCAATTTTATATTATATATCATTAGCCACGTAGATTCGGTCAATAACATTTGACTAAACTAAGAGCAAAAGATAAAATTGACCAAAATATGAAACATCAGGGACGAAATTGACAGCAAATAACGATTGGAGTCGAAATTGACAGTTGGTGTAAAATTTGAGAATATAATTAGTATTTTGTCTTCCTTCTTTGTGTGATTCTCCCTCTTGACCTGGAAATTTTTATAAAATTTATCTTATCACATTTCTTATTGAACATTTAGTATTTAATTTAATGTGTAATATTGGCATATCAAATGAAATTATTAAAATAAATTTTGTAAGGATATTATTAGCGTGCTCATTAAGAATCTACTGTAATTAATTAGTTCTATGAGTTCCATAAAAAAAAAAAAATAGTTCTATGAGCAAAAAGGAAATAGCTATTATCTGAATATCTTTCCGTTTAAAATTATTTTCTTTAGGTATTGACGTTGAGCAAAGTGCTTAATTTTCATGTTTAATTCTGGACATTCTTATCATTTTTTTCACTCTCAGATCTCATTTACAAATCCGTGGAATTTACTACTATGAAAGATTATTCAAATTATCTGGCTTTCACATATAGAACTTTCTCATGTTTTAATTTACTAAATAAAAGTGAATTAACTTTGTAATATTGTAAAGGTGCGTATTCTTCTTACTTTGAACTCTCTGATAATAAACGTTTTATATTTTAGTCCTAAATGTTTATGTTTTGAAAAAATATATAGTAAACTCATAAGCAAAGACAAATGTATAATTGGAAAAGAGGTTAAGGTACGATTTAATAATTACATAATCAACTGATCATATCACTTTTTTTTTTTGTTAATTCATGTTACGTGCCTCATTAGCTATATGGTAATAGCCTGAACTTTTTTTAGGGAAAAATAATACTATGTGTGATTAAAATGAGACACTTCTCTTTGAAAAGTCAAAATAAATGACAAATTATCTAGACCCATAAAGCAAATTCAGTATCTAGACCTTTTAATGATAACACTTGTGCTCAGTGTAATTTTATTTATTTGAATCAAATACGGATATAGGTCTATTTCTATTTGACTCAAATTGAAGGCCAAAAATGGAAAAGTATGAAAATCTTACTGTTTTAAGAGACGATTTATTAATTGTATTGAAGACATATTTATATATAATTAATTTTGTTTGTATATAATTGTCTGCAGGGTGTGTAGTATTTATTTTAGTATAGGTGTAGCTTCTGTGGGTGGAAATCTGTGTGTTAGCTTAGCTTTGTGTGCCAAGGAGCTGTCGTTTTCTTTGATATTGTTGGGCGTTTTGGTCGAATGCTTTTTCTTTCCCAATTATCCAACCCTAAAGCACGAGTCAACTTACATGTGCCATACATATGTATTGACCATCATGCCCTTAAAATAAAATACCAACATATATTGGAAAATCTGGAAAATTACTATCTTTCTTTTTCTTTTTTAAATAACTAACTCTAATTTAATCTCCCAACATTTTACCATTTTGATATAATTTATCAAGATGTTAATTTTTTTTTTGGCCAATTATCAAGATGTTCATTAAATGAAGAAAATACTAGTCTTTCTTTGACAATGTTAAAATTAGATCTTCTAGAGTTGGTGGCTCGTAAATTTCTCTGTAATTGGGAGATTTTAGACCGCTAGATTTCATCTGTTTCAGTGATTTATTGACACATGGCGAACACTTTGATAAATGCACTATTTTACTTAAAGAAAAATGTTGTGCTCAAATTTTGTTTAAATCATGTCCAACTTCAGAGAAATAAAGAGACTCCTAATTATAGAGAATCTGAGTTCGACAATATTAAATTGAGTGAAACAAAAATACTCGAGTCAATGTTTTTTTAATTTATTTTTCAACTATGAGAAAAAAAAATAATGTTATATGTATATGAGATTCTAAAGAATCTCTTTTGTAGAAGATTAACGAAAATAGACAAAAGTAGTATACTTTTCTTTTGAATGGTAAGAAAGTTGATGGATTTAACTTGTATAAGGGAATTAAGATAAGATGATTCATTCTATATTCCCTTATCTTTTCATTATTTCTATAATACTTCATTTAATATATTTTAAAATATACATACAAGAAAGATAATATATATACAAGAGATTTATAAGCTTGCTAGCTAGAAACTGCGCGTCCGCAAATCTTGCACTTAATATATGCTAATGATAGAGTATTATTCGTCAAAGCTAACTAACCCACACGCTATCCTGTTAATCAGGTCCTAAAAAATGATTAGTCTTCATGTTCTCCACTTCGAATATGAAGGTTTCCAACAAAACTGGCAAATATTTAAGAGTTTATATTGATGACAAAAGAGATAGAACAAAAATTATTTCTAATGAGGAAGCATTGGATTATGTTTTCCTTTATTATAATTTTGCAAGCCTTTTGTTTTGGATATTTATTTTAAGGTTCATGCATGATGTTCCGTCTCTCCAAGAAAAATATTCTTAATCAATAATTGTTTAGTGTTTACCCTTTCATCCGTAGATTGATTCTATTAATTTAAAAAATATATATATAAAACAGAGACATATTGTAAATATATTTTTATATATTGAATGACGACATGAGCTTTTTAGCCTTCTTGTAATATCCCTATTATCTCATCATGACACCATCAAATTAGTCCTTTTGTAACTTCTCCATGAAAGCTCATTAGTGTGTTTAGAGGTGCATTATGATGCCATTAATCACATTTTATGACATGAGTCCTATAAATAATATAGTATTGTACACAAATGAAAGATGATTATGAGATTTCCTTATACACTTTGATCTTGTCTATTGTTTATTTTCTCTTCTTAAGTTCCTTGTTCTATAACACGTTATCAGCACGATCGCTTTAAGGTTTTTGAGTTGGAACTTTTGAAGTTTGTTCTCATCACTTCAAGGTAAGAAAAATATACTATCATTTTTTATCCTTTTTGTCATTTTTTCGTTTGTGAAAATTCTTTCCTTGTTAATTTTATAAATATATGCATATACCAATTATTTAAATTTTCATTAGTGTAGTTTTATTTACAATGACAAATCTTACAAAGCTTGAATTCATTGCACTTGATATTTCGGGAAAAAATTATTTGTCATGGGTTCTTGATGCCGAAATTCATTTGAGTGCAATGAATCTTGGAGATACAATCAAGGAAGAAAATCAAGCATCCCCGCAGGATCGCGCAAAAGCAATGATTTTTCTTCGTCATCATTTACACGAAGAATTGAAAACTGAGTATCTTACTGTCAAAGATCCTTTGATTTTGTGGAACAATTTGAAGGAAAGATATAAGCACCAAAGAACTATTATTCTTCCTAAGGCTCGTTATAATTGGATACACTTACGTTTGCAAGATTTTAAAACCGTAAGTGATTATAATTCAGCACTTTTTAAAATTAGCTTTCAATTTAAATTGTGCGGTGAAAAAATTACTGACGAAGATATGTTAGAAAAGACATATTCTACTTTTCATGCCTCGAATTTGCTTTTGCAGCAGCAATATCGAGAGCATAGATTCACTAAATATTCTGAGCTAATTTCTTGTTTACTTGTGGCTCAGCAAAATAACGAGCTGCTAATGAAAAATCATCAATCTCGTCCAACTGGATCAACTCCATTCCCTAGAGTGAATGTGACAAATGGTTCAAATACATTTTCTGAAGTGAATGTGAATTTTTCTCATGGTCGTGGACGAGGACGTGGTGGAAAACATGGTCGTGGAAGGAAAAATTCTTGGACTCGTGAAAATTCTTCATATTTTCCTTCAAATTATGCAAATAAAAATGCTACACAAAAGCACAAGAAAGGAACCCCAAAATGAGGAGAACCAGAGAAAAAAGAACAATGATGATATTTGTTTTAGATGTGGCACAAAGGGTCATTGGTCTCGCATTTGTCGTACTCCGAAACACTTGGTTGACCTCTATAAAACATCCCAAAAACAAAAAGAAAATCAAGTTGAAGCAAATTTCTTTGAACCTGTTAACCCAACAATTTCTGATGGATCACAAATGAATTTTGATTTTGATGTTTCTGATTTTCTAGAAGATCCTAGTGTTAAGATTGATCATCTACTATGTGATGGAATTGACTATCTTGTTTAGAGTATTTTTAGATTATGTTAATTTTATTTTCAAGTGCATTTAAATTGTTTATTTTAATTTTGAATGTAATTTGCCTTTTAAATTTGAATAAAATGAAATTCCTATGTTATATCTTGTTTGTTCAAAGTATTAAAATTATTTTAATTTTTGTGTTTAGGTAAAGAATTATATTCAACAATATGAAAGATGACATATGTCTTGTTGACAGTGGCACAACGCATACAATTCTTCGTGATAAAAAATACTTCAAAAAATTAATGTTAATACAATATTTGGTTCTGGAAATATTATAGAAGGCTCCGGAAGAGCCTATATCTCATTGCCAAATGGGACAAAATTGAATATTGAAGATGCATTATACTCTAGTAGGTCTAAGAGAAATCTACTAAGTTTCAAAGATATACGACGTAATGGATATCATATTGAAACTAAAAATGAAAATGATATAGAATATCTCTATATTACTTCAATAGTATCAAGCCAGAAGCTTGTATTGGAGAAACTTCCTACTTTTTCTTCTGGATTATATTTCACAAAAATAAAAGTGGTTGAATCAAATTTTGTGCACAAGAAGTGCTCAAACCCCATAACTTTTAAACTTTGGCATGATCGTCTTGGTCATTCAGGTTCAACTATAATGCGACGTATCATAGAAAATTCACATGGGCATTCATTGAAGGACCAGAAGATCCCAATGCCAAATGATATCTTTTGTGAATCTTGTGCTCAAGGAAAATTGATTGTTAAACCATCAGTTTTTAAGTTGCCTATGGAGGCTCCCACCTTTTTGCAACGTATTCAAGGAGACATTTGTGGTCCTATTCATCCTTCGTGTGGACCATTTCAATATTTTATGGTTTTAATTGATGCTTCTACTCGTTGGTCACATGTTTGTTTACTTTCATCTCGTAATGTGGCTTTTGCAAAATTACTTGCTCAAATAATAAAATTAAGAGCCCATTTTCCTGATCACCCTATCAAAACAGTACGTTTGGACAATGCCGGTGAATTCACTTCAAAAGCATTTTTTGATTATTGCATGTCAATAAGGATTACTGTAGAACATTCAGTAGCTCATGTTCATACACAAAATGGTTTAGCTGAGTCTTTTATTAAGAGGTTACAATTTATTGCTAGACCTATGCTTATGAAGTCCAAACTTCTTGCATCTGCTTGGGGACATGCTATTATACATGTTGCATCTTTGGTTTGTGTTAGGCCATCTTCATATCAAAAATTTTCCCCTTTACAACTTGTTTTTGACCAACAACCAAAATATATCTCATTTTAGAATTTTTGGTTGTGCTGTATATGTTCTTATTGCACCCCCCAATCGTACTAAAATGAAACCTCAACGTCGTCTTGGAATTTATGTTGGTTTTGATTCTCCATCTATCATAAGATATCTTGAACCCTTGACGGGTGAGCTCTTTAGAGCACGATTCTTAGATTGTGTTTTTGATGAATCAAATTTTCCATCATTAGGGGAAGAAAAATATAAAGTTGTAAAAGCACAAGAAATTAGTTGGAATACGCCAACGTTGTCAATTCATGATATTCGCACAAGTCAATGTGAACTCGAAGTTCAAAGAATAATACATTTGCAAAATGTAGCAAATCAGCTACCAGACAATTTTGTAGACACACAAAGGGTCACTAAATCACATGTTCCAGCTGCAAACATTCCTGCACGATTAGATGTCCCTATAGGACAATCTGCGAGTATAGCAGCTAATGAATCAAAAACACGCCAGAAGCGTGGTAGACCTATTGGTGCAAAGGATAACATTCCTAGGAAGAGAAGAAGTAAGGAAATTTTTATAAAAGACATTCAAAATGAAGTTCCAAATGTAAGTGAACAATCTCACATTTCTGAGCAAGTAACCCCAGAAGCGGTTTCAACTCCAGAAGTAGTACCGGTACTGGAAAATTATGAGATCTCATTGAAATATCGGGAAATGTGGGAAAGAAACGAAATCATTATTGATAATATTTTTTCATATGCTATAGCGTCTGAAATTATCAATGATGAGGGTCCTGAACCTAAAACTGTTGAGGAATGTCGACATCGAAATGATTGGCCAAAATAGAAAGAAGCTATACAGGCTGAGTTAGACTCATTATCAAAAAGAAAAGTTTTTGGACCAATTGCTCAAACACCAGAAGGTGTTAAGCCTGTGGGTTATAAATGGGTATTTGTACGTAAGAGAAATGAGAAAAATGAGATTGTGAGATATAAAGCACGACTTGTTGCACAAGGGTTCTCACAAATGCTTGGTATAGATTATGATGAGACTTATTCTCCAGTTATGGATACTATTACTTTTCGATTTTTAATTGGTATGGTAGCTTTTGAAAAGCTTAATATTCATTTGATAGATGTAGTAACAGCATACCTATATGGGTCTTTAGACAATGAAATTTACATGAAAGTCCATGAAGGATTTAGGATGCCTAAAGCATATAATTCAAAATCTCGAGATATGTATTCTATTAAATTACAAAGGTCATTGTATGGATTAAAACAATCTGGACGGATGTGGTATAAACGTCTCAGTGAATATTTATTAAAACA
The DNA here is from genome assembly GCA_003254925.1 of Chamaecrista fasciculata. Classification (NCBI taxonomy): domain Eukaryota; kingdom Viridiplantae; phylum Streptophyta; class Magnoliopsida; order Fabales; family Fabaceae; genus Chamaecrista; species Chamaecrista fasciculata. The sequence goes on along the minus strand of QANZ01037829.1, from coordinate 259,701 downwards.
AGGATATAAGAATGACCCTATTTGTCCTTGTATTTTTATCAAGAAAGAAAGTTCTGGATTTGCTATAGGTGCAGTTTACGTTGATGATCTAAATATAATTGAAACTCCTGAAGAGATTTCAAAAACTGCACAATATTTAAGGGAAGAATTCGAAATGAAAGATCTTGGGAAGACAAAATTTTGTCTTGGATTTCAAGTTGAACATTTACCACACGGAATTCTCATCCATCAATCATCTTACATTGAAAAAATCTTGAAGCAATTTTATATGCATGAAGCATATCCATTAAACTCACCAATGGTTGTTCGTTCACTTGAAATAAAAAGAGACCCGTTTTGTCCACGAGAAGATAACGAAGAGTTTCTTGGTCCTGAAATACCATATCTTAGTGCAATAGGAGCACTTCTATACCTTGCAAATTGTACTAGACTGGATATTGCTTTTGCAGTAAACTTATTAGCAAGGTTTAGTTCTGCACCCAAAAAAAGACATTGGAATGGTGTAAAACATATTCTCCGATATCTTCGTGGTACGTCTGACCTAGGTTTATTTTTCTCAAATGAGGCAAATCCTGAATTAATTGGATATGCAGATGCTGGATACCTTTATGATCCCCACAAAGCCCGTTCACAAACAGGTGATATTTTTACATATGGAGGAACTGCTATTTCATGGCGATCAGTGAAGCAAACTACTACGACAACATCATCAAATCACTCAGAGGTATTAGCTATTCATGAAGCAAGTCGTGAGTGTGTATGGTTGAGAAATATGATTCATCATATTAAAGAAGCATGTGGACTACCTACAACAAATGACAAGGCGACGATCTTGTATGAAGATAATGCAGCATGCATCACCCAAATTAAAAATGGTTTCATCAAAGGAGACAAAACTAAGCACATTTCACCTAAATTTTTCTACACTCATGAACTGCAAAAGAAAGGTGATATTGATGTTCGCAAAATTCAGTCAAGCAACAATGTAGCTGATCTTTTTACTAAGGCTTTGCCAACCCAAGTTTTCAAGAAACATGTGTACAACATTGGAATGCGCAGTCTTAGAGACTTCGATGACAAATGCAAATTTGAGGGGAAGAAACTATGAATGATGTACTCTTTTTCCTCCGCTAAGTTTTTGTCCCACTGGGTTTTTCTTAGCAAGGTTTTAACGAGGCATTTATTCATAGTTTGTGGTCATCCAATGGGAAGTATTGTAAATATATTTTTATATATTGGATGACCACATGAGCTTTTTAGCCTTCTTGTAACATCCCTATTATCTCATCATGGCACCATCAAATTAGTCCTTTTGTAACTTCTCCATGAAAACTCATTAGTGTGTTTAGAGGTGCATTATGATGCCCTTAATCACACTTTATGACATGAGTCCTATAAATAAGAGGGTATTGTACACAAATGAAAGATGATTATAAGATTGCCTTATACACTTTGATCTTGTTTGATGCATAATTATATATTTATATTCACATCATCAGTGCATTTTAGGCGCGCATTATAGAATAAAAATATTTTATATCGCAGTAACCATTTATTAATTGGACTTATATCAGTAGTATGATATACAAACTTTGGATTTCTGTCTCCTCTCTTGTTTTTTCAATGGGGGGTGATATATTAAAAAACAACACTTTATTAAAAATCGCAATTTTATATATTAGTATTATTCGCTTTCAATAATTGTTTGTTTCTTTTTGTTTATTTCGTCGCAATAAATATATAAATGATTTTTTCCTCCTTATGATGGATTTTTCGTCTGACTATTAAAAATTGCATTTTTGAGCTGTTTGGCACTTTGGCGAATCCCTTGCAAATTTTTTTTAGGTTACGAAAAATTTAGGTGAGGAGATTTCTTTTTCTTTTTAATTCAATTAGTTGATTTATAAGTGAATTAAGAGCTATTTATCAATTGATTAATTTAATGCTTTTATTTTATATTGAATTCCAATCGGATCATTTAACTGTTACTTAAATGGATTCGGATGTGCTAATTATAGAACTAGTGTGACAAGGACCCTAACTAATGACAAATTAATATTGACTGCATTTTATAAAATTAATTATTTAGTGAAAGTTTTGGCCAAAAAGAAAAATTGAGTGAAAGGAGCTTACGGCGTCGTTTAGAAGGTTGCATATACCCCCACCAAAAAAAAAATAAAAAGTAAGGTTGCATAGAAAATGTTGCAATTCTGTATAATTCATGTGTAGATATAAATTATAAGTCGTTCAAATGAATTCTTGCACATCTCAAGTAATTTACTCCTTTTATTCTCTTAAAAGAAATGTACATGTAAAGTAAAAAAGTGACGAGTGTCCCTTTTTTCTTTTTTCCAAAACCTTCAAATTGGTCTTTGGGGTAAAAATTGATCCCTTATTTCATTTGTTTCAAATTAATTTTACATATTTTTATAATCTCTTAAATTGATTCTAAAAATGTTGAATGTGGTTATATTTATTTCGTTTCAAGTTCGTATGGTATAAATTGAGTCCTAAAAATGAATAACTCGTTTCGTGGTCAAACAAGCAATGTTGGTCATATCTCTTTCGTTTCAAGTCTGAATGCAATGAGTTTGAAGTTATGTAGAAGTAGAATGCTTGAAGACTTCTTTCTCTATCTAGTTGAAATCGTCAATAAATGAAGTCAAATGACGTTTCGAAAGTAGGTTTAGGACCAATTTAAAAATTATAAAAAAGTGTAGAACTGATCTAAAACAAATGAAACATAAAAACCACAACTAACTATGATAAATGAGTCTCTTAACAAAAAATAGTGAGACCTTATGAAAGTGATATCGAATTCCTTACTATTTGGATCAATCTTGTGTTGAATGTTCTTTATATTGTACATTATTACAATACTGTTATTTTTATTGTACATATTGCAACATTTTATACCATTCATTACCACTAGTTATTCTCGGGAGTAATAAGTCGTTGAAAATGCATCATCTTATAAATATTCTTAATACCGGGCTCATTCTACATATTGAAGCCCAATTTTCCATCATTTGATCAATACCTTGACAGGAAAACATTCACTCACCACTATCAATTAATTTAAATTAATTTTCTAATTTTTCACCATTGCTTTGAAAAAGTGTCTTCCAAATTAATCTCAATCACTAGTTTAAAAGGCCATTGCTGCTTAAGCATGCCTAAAAATTAACCATCTTTAAGTCAACGAGTCCTGTCATCTTTAATTAAAGGGGTTGTCTTTCACTTTTAAAAGCATGACCAAGAGAAAGAGTTGCTTTCACTGCTGAATGGGACTTCATAGATCTGGGAAGATGAATGAATGTAGTTGTTGTGTAAGCTGGAACCCACATTTATGAATCATCTTGGTGGAATAATCCACAAACAATATAAAAATGTTGACGTCAAGTTCTCACGTTTTGTGTTCCTTTCTAATCAGTCTATTTGTCAATCCACACACAAACAAAAGCGTTTTTATTTTTGGTTTACATGTATAGAATATGGAGTTTGGTGAAAAAAACAATCTTTGTTAAAGACAAGGAACGTCTTAATGAGTTGATAATGGAATGTATAAAGTTATGATAAATTCTTTTTTTCGAAATGCACTCAATTTATGCAGAGATAATGCATTCTTAAAATTGATCTGAAAACAAATTTGCTCTTACTTAATATGCAAGTTGTTGACTTGGAAATATCTATGCCATAGTCAAAACTCAAAAATACAATCAATCTCTGATTGAGAGGGTAATCCTGGGAAAACAAAATGTAAGGTTTGCAATTAAAAATACAAAATTGTTCACACAAATTAAGAATTCAAACCCCAAAGGAATGAGGAATAATAGAATAAACATGTTTCTGTGAAGATAAGCTTCCTCCACACAGAAGAAGATACCAAGAAAAATTATAATAAAACAATAACAGTTTGTTTTAATTTGGATTTAAGCCTCTGATTGTCCATTTTTTTCTCAGACGTTGTGCTAAGCTTACAGTGCAAAAGTACCAACATAATCACGAAAGCAAGAAACGGATTTGATATGCCATGCCAAAAAGGCATGAATAGATAATATGAAATAACTAACAAGCCATAAATCCTTACATTCCAGCATCAAATCTACTGTATCTTTATAATTAAGTAACTTACAGAATACCCAGAAGGCTCAACAACTTGAATCATTATCACAAAAATGAGAATTAAGTGAAAAATATAAGACTGAAATAAAAAGAACCCAATGAAAATATTAATACTACAAAATAAACTGTTCAGTGATTCACCACCAGAGGGGCGTGCTTATTGATCCCTCAAAGCAGCTAAGAGTATGTAATAAATATAAAATGAGGAAGCCATGGACGTCCTATCCTACTCTGTATCTGCAAAGCTTTCGCTTGTCAGCCACAATTTCTTTTGGACAACAAAAACAACTTCATCTCCGTCCTCCTCGGACTCGGAACTGGAAACACTAGTTGAAACTGCTTCCCAGTGCAAAGCTGGTAGGTACTTCTTTACAAAATCAATCACATACTGTTTATCATGGATGATTATGAAACCAGTGGGCCGAAGCATGCGATCCATCTCAATCAATAGATCCTCAGGACTGCACTCCCTCTTTTCAAGGTCAGAAAAGACTGTCCATGCGTGGAGTAAATCATAAGTCCGGGGGTAAGTTGAATATGCTTCACACCTGTTGGGATAATTTTTCCAGTAAATTTAAGTCAATCAAATTCAAGCTTAGAGTTGAATATAATTAATTCTAGCAATCCAAGGAAATTGCTACAGGATAAGGATAGCTTATTAAGTCAAAATCAGTAAGTTTTCTACTGTTATCCCCTGTAATTTGCTGGTCAGGTATAATCCTCTGCATGTTTAGAAAACTTAATTTACTTCTAAAGTTTAGAAAACTCATACAAAAATGGGAAAAAAAAACTAATGAAAGAAAAGTACACTTGAGAAGGCTCCAGTATTAAGCTTATAATGGATATAATTTTTTTTTTATTAAAACATAAAAGTAAAAATAAGGTATTAAAATTTATGAAACACTTCAAGGTCTTAATGAAAACAACATATATAAATCGAAGGCATAATATTATCTCAAAAAGAAAAGGCAATAACTATATATTGAGGGAGGGTAACCAGTTCCCTTACCAGTCATGAATTGAGCCAATAAGGCCTCTGTCGTATATAAGCTTAAGCGTGTTTGGTCCATTTCGAGGTACAACATTCATCACCCAAATATCCTTGCCTCGAAGAGCAGCAGCAAATGACCCCATGTTTGCCTTCATATCCATCACATTCCTTATAGTGTTTGATGAAACTTTTGGGCCCAAGAGATTCCAGTACCTCTCAACTCTCCTTCGCCATAGATCCTGTATTACATGACAAAATTTAAGCCTAGTGTTATTATCATTTTGTATCATGTTAGACAATAATTTTCAAGCACACCAGGAAAAAAAAGGATCCCAGATGAATATTTAGAAGATATATTGACTCTCAATTACCGTGTCCTTTTGAAACATGTCAGTTGTATAGCCAAAGTCAGCGAGTCTAGGAGGAGGACTGATCAATCTTTCAGGCCAGGGGGCCAATCCACTACCCTTGGCTTTGTGGTCATCTGATAAAATCAAGAAAAGTTTCAGTACGTAAAGGTTTCATATTTCATATCCACCGTTCTAGTTAACAACAGAAGGTTAGATCTCTTATAATAATGTTTTCTATAATTAAAGAACATATCTAAACTGATTTCAACAGCTTTGTGTACAGGCTAGATGCAACTAAACTTTTATGAGCAGCCAGTAGATTAGGAATATCCTTTAGGTAATGCCATTAATTGACAGCTCAAAGCAAAAATGAATGGAGAACATAGTACAAGAAGATTACATAATTAGCATTACAATAGCCAATTTAGCAAGAAAGATGCACAGCATGTTTTCCTATAGTGAAAATAATTTCCCATTTTTTCTTAGACTTAAGTAAAATACCTGCCACTATTTACTTGAGTGCACCACTAAAAAGTCCCAACGCTACTATTGATCAAGCATTTAAATTCACAGCATTAAATGAAGATTTTCTTCTGCTGTTGTCTGCTGTATTATCAAATACAGTTCAAAGTTCTATCTCCCTTCCTTTCTTCCTAATTATCACTCAACTCACCTGGTGGGTGTTGAACATGTTAATTTCCTCCAACCCGATTCAAGGAGGGGATGGTAGGGTAATTCAGAGTTTATTTATCAATAATTTCGGATTTGATAACAGGTTTTTATACCTAAGTGATATCCCATATTAGAGATAATTTGGAATTCTTGTAATCATACTTTAGTTGCAAATTGATATAGAATTTTTTAAAGTAAACTAACAACCCAGTCTCTTAAAGATTATTGAGTTGACAACTCGGTCCCTAAAAGATTAAAATACACAATTTAGTCTTTGAAAGATTAAAACGGTATACTTTTTAGCCCCTGAAAAATTAAAACGGTGTACTATTTAGTTTATGAAAAGGACTATTAAGTATACTGTTTTATTCTTTCAGGAACTAAACTGTATATTTCAATCTTTTAGGAATTCAGTTGTCAGTTCGGTGGTCTTTCAGGGACTGAATTGTTAGTTTACTCAAATTTTTTATTTAGATTTATCTATAACAGGCTTACAGTCACTCTTAGGAGATTGCACCTGATTATCACATAAATAAATTGAGTTTATTTGTGAGTTTTTACTTCCTTCTGGTTTTTTATTCCAGTTCTGCATCACTACCAAACTGTAATCAGCTAGTTAACAAGAAATAATAGTCGCCATAAAATTAAAAAATCATCAAATAACTCATGAGAAAAAGATACTCACGTTCAGAGTATGGTGTAATGCAAGCTTCCATATTCACATTCCATACTGCATCTGGGTCATCATCAGACTGGCAGACAGGAGGGCGAGTACCAGGTTCTCTATCAAAATAGCAGTCATTTGTCAGAGGTTTCTGCCAGATGACAGTTTGGTTCCTTTTTGCAGCAATTCTCCAACACATGCGTCCCACAAGGTCACTCATTTCTCTCCATATCCTCAGATCCTCTTCATCCTGTGCATATGCTTCTGGAGATGAGTATGCGAAATAACCTCCTGGCCTAAGCAACCGGTCAAGCTCCATAAGTAGTATACCATCTCTTTGAAGCCAATCAATCCTACATCGAGAACAGTGAGCAAGTTCAAAAGATCTACTTGGGTAAGGGAGTCTCTTAGTTCCCAAAACACCAAGATATGCAGGAATTCCTCTTTCTAGGGCAAATTGAATTTGATTTTGATGCACATCATTGGGTGCCAAAGACATTGCAATGATATCAGATGAAAGAAGATATCCTCCAAAGCTTGCAACACCACAGCCAACATCAAGCACCGTCCGCAAATTTCCATCATTATTTAGTATGTTGTTTGAAAAGTTGAGCATCTGGCAATTCAAATTGGATGTGAGGCACTGATTTAGTCATGGGATGCAAGAAAATCTAAGAAATAGGAATGCGTCAAACAATAAAATGATTGAAAACCAAAAGTAAGGTATTAAAAATCATACAACAGATGGTAAAAGCTAATTAATATTACATTACGTAGATACAGAAAAATAAAAAAGCTCATGCCCCCAAAATAACAAATTCATGTTCACACCCTTTCTTATAGGCATTGCAAGAAAAGACAGAGGCAACCTTACATTAGCAATTGATGCAATGTACTTATCGGCCCCATAGTGAAAATGAGTCCCTCCTCCAGGAAATACTATCTTTTCACCTTTTACAACCATCCAGTTCTGGTCAGATTTCTCATGTGCAAGGTGAGTATGAGGTATATTTGCTTTCCACACCTCATCTCTGCTTTGTGGCCACTTAATGGGAACCTGCAAAATCACAGATGCAACAGCAATTTGACACTGACGAAAGTAAGAAACCTATCACTGAGGATATATTGAACATTGCATCAGCTCTCAACAAAACTTCACCTTATATCCAGGTGGAGGAGGAATCAAGCAATTATACCGCCTTTCTTGAGGAGGACAGTGTCTCTCATAATGCTCCATCAAAGACAGGTCCAGCTTCAATCTCATTTGATAGATAAGATGTCTGTCTAAGCAGGGAATCAATTCTGAATGACGGTCATCACAAACCTTCAAGATTAGAAGCAATGGAATGAAAAAACTGATTGAGACTTTACATTATTATTATTATTTTGGCTAAAAACTGTTTAATCAAATAGAGAGGTTAAAAATGTTAGCATGGATGTCTACTGAAGCAATAGATTTAAGATGGAGAGGTTTAAACTGGCACTGTGACTTACAGTGAAAGTCTTGGGCACAATATCATTATCTGAATCTCCCTGCCCAAAACTTGATGAAGAGTCTTGCTTGCCATCAGCATCATCATCTGCTCCCAAATATGACGACCCAAGTCGTTTTAATGATTTACTTCCATATTCAAGAGCAGATTCACCACTATTTTTGGATCCATAATACACATATAGGAAGCCAAGAAAGATTGCCACCACAAAAATGGAAGCAACTAAATGCTTCTTTTGTGATCCATCAGATCTCCCCCTTGACATCTACTTGTTAATAGTAATACAAATCCAAATTGCACCTTTCACTGCTTAGTTATGTGCTATATATGATCACAGCACAGATCTCGATTTGCTAGACATTCAGAGTAAGATTTACCATATGAATGTCCCACTTAAACTATCAATCCCTAAATTTGAAATTAAATAAAACAAGGTCTCAGCAGTTATGTGCAGTAAGATTAACGAACAACCTGCAAATAACGAAGGGAGATGAAATCAGGATAATAATTTTTACAGTAGGGAAGTTCAAAGGAGGGACCTAAAAGAAGTGCAACCGAAGCTATAGCAATTTTTTACAACAGTAAGTTACAACTCCATTCCGAATCCTATGAACTTAAACATTCCACAGTAAGGGAGTAATTGATAAAATAATAATAATAATAATAATAACAACCGGCCAATTTGATGCACATGGTTGCATTCCTATCAAGTTGAAATTCTTACTCCTTAATCCAAATGACTTGGGCTTTCTTTGTAACCGAATTAATAAATGAAATAAAGAACATAATGACGACAATAATATCAACCGACAACAAAGCCATCCTGTAAATTTCGATCGAAAAGATCGAGAAAACCAAACTAATAAAATACTGGATTGAAAAAATAAAATGCGACGAACATAAAAAGAAGCGAGAAATTCTCGCGAGATATTAACCCAAAATTGAAAACTCCTATCCGATTCCGAACATCCCAGTTTATTTATATTGCATAATAATGAACTTGATGACAATTACAAGTCACGCAATTATGCGGGACTCCCAGATCTGATGCAACGGATAAAAGAGAAATAACATTAAAGCGGATAATAGAAATAATTCACCGATTGATAAATGAAATCAAAGGAGTCAAATAATAACATTGAATGGATTGAATATCAATTGCAACCATTTCCAAGAGCACTACAACAATTAAATCAAACAAATCCGCATTACGAACTGATCCAGATCCGGTAAAAGAAATGAAAGATTATATAAAACAACAATGAAGGTGCAAAGAAAGAACAATTAAAACATTGCTTACGATTAAAAATCCGAAAACTTACTGTGCTCAGATCGAGATCTAAGTGGTTACAATGAGAGAAGGGTAATAATAAATGAGATTTGTATGAAAGCAGTGAGTGGAGAGGTTGTGAAAATGCTATAAAAGAAAAGAAGGAGAAGAAATAAAGCAAGAGAAAGATCAGATCTCAGAGAGGCAGTATGCTTGGAAATTGATATGCTGCTATTTTGGGAAGTGATTGAAACAGAGGAAGAGGATACTAGGCACTAAATACTCCCGCGTTTGTGTCACACCGAGTGAGAGGCCCGTCAAGGTCGTTAAATAATTAAGCTAGTGTGGGAGAATAGATCTACTTAGTTAATAAAAGTTATTAAAGTCGGCCCTTAAATGCAAAAGAATAAAATCCATTTTTATTATTAACAATTTAGATTAATTACTAGGGTAAATTACATTTTGTTTCACTTTGTTATCATGTTCTTTGAAAAGTGACATTTTAGTACCCTTTTTATTCGTTGGTAGCACTTTGATATCTAAAACTCTTTTTTTTTTTCATTACTTTTTGACAAAAGAAAGCACGTGCAAGTCATGTGTATGGTCAAAAATACGAAATTCACTATCTTCAAGTACATATCGAATCATGTGTTTTTGGAGGCTGAATTGTGTTTTTGGAGGCTGAATCGTGAAATATGATTTTAAGATGGTGAATTTTGTATCTTTGACCATGCACATGACCTACGTATGTTTTTTTCCATTAAGAGATAATGAGAAAAAAAATTTTAGGTACCAAAGTGCTAAGAACAAATAGAATAGGATACCAAAATGTCACTTTTGAAAGATCAGGGTACCAAAGTGAAATTGGTCCATACCTCTGAGGTATCAAATTGTAATTTACCCTAATTATTAATTAATTTCAAACCAATTTCAAGAACTTTATATAGGATCAGATCAACGTTAATCCATTTTAGTAGTGTCTGTTCCTACGCTTTCATTGTCAACAAAGGCACAAGCAAAAAAATTTCCAAAAAACAAGAGAAAGAAAGATTAGGCAGGTGGGGTTCACTAATCTTATGTATTACCATTGCAATTCCATTCCATAAGTGGGATAGCACTCAACGATTAGGACTATAATCACTACTCTGATTTTCTTGGATGCTTCATCCTAGGCTTGTGGTTGTGGGCGACCCTTCATTATCATTTTTTTTTTTAAATGAGATTAAGAAAGTGACACTTTGTTATCTTATGAAAATAAAACAAGTCAACAAAATGATAAAATATAAAAATAAACAACCATTAATGAAATAATTAATTTATTCTCTTTTGTATGATAGCATAGATTTAGTATTTAGTTTTCAAAGACTTTGTCAGCGAAAAATGCTCATTGAAAGGATTATTGGCTCAAATCCATAACAACATTCGATTATTAGTATTATAATGCTCAGTACTTATATTTGTAATCTACTTTATTTTTATTATAAAATCATTTAAAATTTAATTTAAAAATTATATTTTAAGTAAACTTATTTATCAGAATGTAAAAAAAAAAAAAAAGAAATAATACTATTTTGTTCTACTTTATTTCCAAAACTTGGAGGCTGTTTCCTGTTTTGTCTTTGCTGAGAAAGTGTTTCCTGTTTATCTTTGGGTCATTGAAAATACGATATATATGTATGTATATATATATAAGTTAAATTATTTTTTTCTAAAAATACCCTCAAAAGTATATACGTTCATGTCAACTTAGTTAATTAAAAAAATTATTTAAAATCCTTTATATATTTATTATTTATTATCATTACATATCATTATCGCCACCCAAAAATTTCTCTCTCTCATAAGAGTTGAGTTCTCTCTCAAACTCCTTTCTGTGAGGGATTACCTCTCTCTTTCATAAGAGATTTCACCCTATTTCACATTAGGGTTACTGGCGGCGCCTCTCAGCTTTGGCCTTTTGCAGCGGTGCTCTTTTCTGTATGTCTTTTGCGACAGTAGTTTTCAAGTTTATGGGGTTTTGTGGCGGCGGTGTTTTGGATCTGAAATCCCACGATGTCAATTTGGTCTGAGTTTTTTTTTTGTGTTTCCAGTTCTTTATATAGTTGTAGCTTTAGTTGAATCCCTAGATCCGTTAACTTAGCAGCTAATTGTCTTACCAATTTCTTTGACACAAAGATGGGTTCTCTTGGATGTGTTGCAAACCCTCCACTTTCGTCAGTTGATGTTTTGTCTAGTGTTGTTGTTAATGCTAGGGAGGGATTGAATTATTTTGCTGTGTGTTTTATTTATACTGTGCTTGGTTTTGTCTTACTTATGAATGAATTATGTATCACGCCAAAAAAAAGTTTATTTTATATTTTCTCTATTATGATCGATCATAAATTTTTGTTGTTGTTTTATTTTTAAAAAAATCCTTGATGATAGTGAAATTTATTTTGAGAGACTTTAAACATAATCAATTGAAAATCATAAATATTACATCTTTGCCTCCATATTGATATAAGGAATCAAATTACTTAAACACATGATTATCTGCTGATTGATCCATATATACAAAATTCCCTTCGAGGCATTTGGTACACAGATTGAAAAAATAGTTCCAAGATTATGAGTTCCGGACTAAAATAATCTTCCGTTTGGTACGCGAATTGAAAAATTAGTCCCGGGAACATTGTATTCCCAAGAATAGCATAATTTCCTAAAATAGTTATTTTTTAATCCCACCTTAGGAGGTGGGATTAGTCTAATCCCATGAAATGGGATTATTTTTCTCATCCAAAATGACTTTATTACTTCTAATTAATTTCCCCTAATTAATTTTTTCTCTACAAACCCTTGCCACTTTTTCTCTTTGTCGTTCTACAACTCTCTACCGCCTTGAAGTGCAGAAGAAATTTTAATTATGATATAATTATTTCTTTATGATACAGTATTTTTCTCATGAATTGTTTTGAACAATTTCTATTTTTGATAAACTATTAATTGAGAATAAAAAGTCAAGGGCATATTTGTAAAAGTATTAAACATTCCCAGAAATATCAAAGTTGAATCAAACACAAGATTGTAACATTAATGGGAATATTACAAAATAATCATATGATTATTTTAACTCATCCAAATAAACATTCTTATAATCTTGGGAATCTTATTCCTAGGAATCACATTCTTGAAAATGTGATTCTCAAAAATAAAAAAATAATCTGTTTACCAAACGTCTCCTTAATGATTTACATAGAAATCAAGAGACGGTTTTCCTCCTTTGAAAATAAGACCAAACCAAATGAAGTTGGTGATTTAGGGGCTGTTTCGCAACTTCCAATCTCAATCCAATCTCAACCTATGAAATGAGATGAGATGATGTTGAAATTAGGATGAGATGAAATGATATAGTGGTGTTTGGATGGTTTGAGAGAAAATGATGTATAATAGAGTGTGAAATTATATAAAAGGGTATGTAATGATTGTGATTGGTTGAAATATGATTATGGATTTTTTTAATTTGTATAGGGGTAGAAATGATATGAAATAATGATGTTGAGATGGAGATTAAGATGAGACGAAGTATATACTATTAGGTTTTTCCTTTTGTAACATGAAGTATATACTATTAGGTTAGACAACAATGGGACTGAAAAATCAGGGTCTTTTTTTTTGGCCGAAAAAATCAGGGTTATTCTCTGGCCTCTGCTAAAAGCATGTGCTTGTCCGCCGACGCAAGAATTAGGGAGGTAGAAGCAAATGGAACTTTCTTTGTATATATTATTTTGTGGGACCTATATATATATATGCATTTATTTCTTTCTCTCTTTTAACTCTAAAAAGATATAAAAAATGGAAATATAGAGGATCTATATATTTCCATATTCTATAACACTGTATATGATGCTAGCTATAAGCTTACCTTCCCATATGACCCCACATATAAATTATTAATATGATTACTTCATTTGTTTTCGAACTTAACTATTTTTTTCTTCATTGTGAGAACTGAGAATGCAGTGAATAAGTAAGTTATTTTTCCAAAATTGAAATTAACTTTGCAGTTTGGCCAAAACAATAGAAAGGAACTTCACAGCATTAAACTATAAAAAGAAAAAAAATCATTTATAGAAGAAAGAAAATTTGAGAGATTTAACTGTTGACGCATAACAGAGAATTAAATATTAAGATTGAACGCTATTTTCATTTCACCAGTTTAATATGAGTGCACATTCTCATCAGTCATCTTCTGCACTGAAATGAGTCTTTTTTTTTTTTTTGCCAACAAATGAGTCATTTTCGTTGTGCATAAAAATTCTGACTTTTTGAGCTAATACTAATGACAAACTTAGATTAACCATTAGAGCATAATTAAAATGTATATAGATAAAATATTTGTTTACATACAAAGAATATTAGTTTAAAAAGAAAGTAAATGTGAGTTCAAGTAGACTAATATTAGCGCACCGGATTTCATCATAATCTAATAATACGTTGCTATTCATAATTTAAATGTTCATCTAAAAGCTCAACAGACTCAGCAATCATAGTTCAAACATCCATATAAAGGTCATTATAAGAAGTTATGTGTGTTATAGAACGAAAAAGAAAAAAAATATGCAAAGCAGATTTTGTCAATTAAATCTGCAGTTGAAGAGAGGGACAGTAAATGAGGAAGACAGAGGGCGCACTGCACATCAATAAAAAATGATTTTCCTACCTCTAAATCGTTTGCCGTATAGAAGTTTCTAACACTCCTCAAAAAGGAGTTATATTGCATTGCATAACGCTCTTGAACACAATCTTCTGACTCAACGCACGTACTTGAGCTAATGTGCCTAATTAAGATAACTTTTACATCGAGTATATTGATACTGTTGCTATTCTATGTCATATCATCATACTAATGTAATGCCTATGAAGAAGCTTAAGAAGCTAATCAAGTCTATCATTTCGATCATCAAACTAACCTTCTATAGGAAGCTAAGAATAGGAAGGTGATGCCTCAATATTATTCTCCTCAGCAGGTGGTCGTGGGGCACTAGGTGGCTCAGCAGCTGTTAAATTTGTCGCTGATGGACTATATTTCCTAAGCAACCTATCTTTGTTTTTGCTCCACCATTCTTCTGCCTGATGTGCATCGAACCTTCTCTTACTGCAGCGAGAAAATAAATATAAAACATTAGAGAGGACAGGAAATGTTGAAAAGCAGAAATAACTTATGTAAGAAAAACACTACTCCGATGCTAAAATTAGACAAGTCAAGTGGATTCTAACATCGAGACGAAATAACAATGTTCATCATCAAAATGGAAAATAAGAGCAATAAGCGAACCCTTCAGGGTAATCAAACTAAGAATCAACAATTCTTTGAGGCGAGGTAAAATTGTATAATAAAAATATATTTTCTGTTAAAATTGATGGAACGAAATCATAAGTACTCTAACTGCTTAATGACGATAAACTCAGGTCTTTAAGTGAAACTGGAAAAATCACACAAGGCATAATCCGACATACCACAAGTACCTGTAATTTATCCTATCTATTAGTTTAAGTCATTCAGACCTCCATTAAGACATAAATTTTACCAATGTAATGAAGTATTAACAAAGTATAAAAAGGGTGCGTTCAGAGAGATACACACAGCATATTGGAACAGAAATCAGAAATGTTGAGTCTGTTAAATTGTAAAGTAACACTTGTACCTGAATCTAACTCGTTTGAAAAGTTTAGTACCATTGGGTCGTACTATGAGCGTCACGTAAACACCAGGAACAAATTGTTCGATGGTTTCTGTTTCTGCTTCTCTCCTAGATCTTGAAGGGTTAAGGGATCCTGAACCATATTCTGAGCTTTGTGAAGGCACTGCTACTCCTGTCGATGATCCTGTTGATGATCCATTACTTTCTTGCGGAGCACTTCCTCCATCTTGAGATGTGTCAGTCACTGTGGCCTCTACATTTACTTCCAGTTTTTGTTCTTGCGGTTTAGAAGAGTCACAATCTAAAGTAGGTATACTAGTCGGGTTTTGTTGGTCCGACTCTAAGTTTGATTTCAAGGAGGAAACTTCAGATTGTGTATTTTCTCTTAGAAAATCTTCAACCTTATCATGCACGGTTTTTAGTATCTCATTGTCTGAAATCTCTGGTGGCAACTTGTCCATCATTTCCTTCAGCTGAATATAACGGAAATCAGCATTAACTCCAGCTAGCTTGAATGATTAGCTAGAAATTCTAATTGAGTGCATATAAAAGCATCTATCATGCATTAATGGTTTAGTCTACCTAAATAAACAATTAAAAGTCAGCAACTTGAAAGAACGATTATAGTTTTGCTTCCTTGTGGTTTGATACTCGTTTGTGTATTTTGAGTACACAAC
The DNA here is from genome assembly GCA_003254925.1 of Chamaecrista fasciculata. Lineage (NCBI taxonomy): Eukaryota > Viridiplantae > Streptophyta > Magnoliopsida > Fabales > Fabaceae > Chamaecrista > Chamaecrista fasciculata. Next base: position 243,778 of record QANZ01037829.1, on the reverse strand, counting down.
AAATTTCACAGGAAGAGTTGCAAATGAGTACGTATTTGCAAAAAAAAATTCATTCTTTTTTGAAGATACACTGCATTTCTTTTTTATACCAATGGAGCAATAACTTTTATTTAATTTGGTGAAAAAAGTTCATCGTTGATGTAGCAATACAGAATAAAGATACCTGATCTGTGATAGATTTTATAAACTGCATTGCTACTTGATGCTTGGAAGATTTCTCTCCAGCCAATGAGGTGGCTTCCTGAACATTTCTCTGAAGCTTCTGTATTTCCCCTTCTTGCATGTCAGTCTTCTGCTTCATAGTTCGATTCTATATTCATGAAAAGGAATATCCATAAGATTATTAATGTAACATATGTTCCTAAATCCTAATCCTCGCAAAAATAAACCAAGTCATTGCCAGAGTTGTAGTGGTATGAAACTTACTTGTTTATGCAATTTCGAGACTTCTTGGTTCAAAACCTCATTTGTCTTCCTCAAACTGTCTATGACGCTTTTAGAAAATCCAGGAGAGGAACGTGGTGGGCTGGGTTTTCTTGCATAAGGTGATGAAGGTCTTGAATTGGCAGGTGGTGTTCGTGGTGGGCTTGGAGGAGGTATAACTGGCTTGAAGGCATTCTGAAGGGCGCTCAATGAACTTGGAAATGCAATATCTTTCAATTGTATAAGTGATGGAACTTGAGAAGCTCGGACTATAGAAGAGGAATCATATTTAGCTCCAGCCTTATTAGTCTTAATCTCAAGGTATTTTACAGGTTCTGTGATGGGAGATAAGAGAACTCTTGACCTTGTCTCCACCCATTCGATTCTTTCCTTGCTTTCTGTGGATCTACGAGGAGGGGTAGCTCTTCTACTAAAATTGAAATCACTAGAAGCCTCAACAGCTTTAAGCTTTGCATAACATGCATCACACACACGATGTGGTTTTCCTGGTGTTGGAGCCAATGCTGCTTTCACTGCCTTTTTGGAGCTACAAGAATGACAAATCACCAATCCACAATGATAACAATTGTGCCTTTTTCTAGTAAAACCAAATGGTTGCCGACAACCAGTACAAATAGATTGGTCAACTCCAGAGACCCATTTATGGACGCATACACAAGATGTGAAGTTTGAGCCACATGAAATGGTTTTTACATGCCTATCTCTCAAGCCTTCCACCAACGTTGGAGACTTTCGGTCTTCTATGTCTCCATGTCCCAATCTTCCATTGGCACCTTTTCCCCAAGTATATAGTTCACTTCTTGATGTTAAGGCAGCAACATGATGTTCTCCACACGCTATTTCCTCAACAAATTCACCAACCAGCTTATCTTTCACTTGGATAGGTGCTTTTCCGTCAGAAAGAGGATTTCCTAATTGACCGTATGCAGTGCCTCCCATGGTGAAGACGTGGCCTGATGTAGTGAGGGCAACAGTCATAGTGTGCCCACACGCTATCTGTTGAAAATTAAATTCAATAAGTGCAGAGACACAGGTGGGTTGAAGGTAAGTTTCCTTGTTACCATGACCCAAACGATATTTGTCACCATCGCCCCAGGTGAAGAGCTTCCTGGATAAAACATGTGAACCAGCCTGGCCCATAACCTCTACAATAGCTGCAGTGTGCCATACTCCGCATGCAACCTGTATAGTCTTCAGTCCGCTCAATGATTGTACTTCCCTTGGATATGACACATTCTCTTGATCTCCATGGCCCAAGACACCAAATGTACCATCACCAAAAGTGAACAATTTTCCATTGGAGGTTGCCAATGCTGAATGCCATGTGCCACATGCAACAAATAAAACTTGAAGTCCTTCCAAAGGGCCATTAACCCTCTTTGGTAGCCAGTGGCCAACATCGGTTCCATGACCAAGAAGTCCAGCCAGGTGGGTACCATCACCCCAAGAGTATAGATCACCGGATGAAGATACCGCACATGTATGATATTCCCCGCATGCAACATATTCCACATTAGCAACTGCCAGGAACTCAACGAGATGGGGCCGACTAAAGCCTTTATCGACCCCATGACCAAGTCTACCCCCAGATTCATCTCCCCAAGTAAAAATCTCTCCCTGCCTTGTAACTAGAGCAATGTGGCGTACACCGGATGCAATCTGTTGAACATCAAGAACAACATTTGACTCTAATAGCTTCGGAATGAGCACATCTGCCTTTGAAGGGACCTGACTCCCCACCCGATCAGATGAAACCCCATCTGTCCAAAGCTCTCCCCAAATATAAACATCACCAAGTGACTCTATGTCATCTGGTCCAGAACCTGTACTTGAACAGCTATGACTACTTGACACACTAACACGGAAATTATCTCCAGCACTCGCCCTTAATTGCATATTTACACGTTCTGACCCCACATCTGAGCTACCCCAACTCAGTAGAGATTCACGAGAAACTGAATCAATGGAGACCCGACCATGGGCAACGTTTGATGTATAATCTAGTGTAGCATCAAAAGGATAACCATTCTGAGTGAAGTCAATGCTACCTCGTTGCTGAAATTCAAATAAATCACCAATTAAAATGCTAAGAAAATACAGAACTGTAAAGAGTGGTCACTGCATGAAAAGAAATATTTCAGTGGATCACATTTACTGAATTCAGAAAAACAATAACCTCTTTAAGCATTTTACAAGATGGATTAATGCAGGATCTCAAATATCAGAAAATAAAATTAGTTGATAATGAAGTTTCCCAATTTTATATAGGTGAAACAATTGCCGGCTTATTCATATTTCTACGAAACACAAAGTTCTAAACAGCATTTTCTTCCTAAAAAAACAAGAGAGAGAGAGAGAGAGAGAGTATGAGAGTTAAGACTTAAGACCCAATTTTGGATTACGTTTTTAAAGTATACAACTCTATTCATTCCAAATTGTTATAAAATTTCATCAAAACCATTTATATGAAATCCTAGATTGTGAAAAAGGAACAAGAAGAAACTAAAATGCAAGAAAAATCAAAGCCAACATCTTGGGAGAAAGTAGTAACTTGAAAACAGTGAAGAGTACTTATATTCCTCAGATATATTATAGATTTTGGAACAAGATTCTGCTGATATTGTGAAGTAAGTTCCACTTTAATTGCAAAGAAAATGAGGTATTGACCCTCCGGATATTTGAATAAAGAAGGAAAAACAATTATGAATCCAATGACATTTTGTAAACCAAAAGAAATTGAAGATGAAAAGATCAATCAAAGGTTTTCTGTTAAAACTTACATCAGAAAAGTCACTTCTGGTATGCCTATGCCTAGGACGCTGTCCGGAACATATTAATGCCTTAAGGCCGGAAAACCAGATATCTGCTTCAGCTTTGTCCTTGCAGATCTATAAATATGAAAAGGGGAAGCAAATCTTCATACTTGTTTAACTCACAATTTAAATTTATTGCTAGAGTTGCCATATTTTCTAACCAGATCAAGCGATCGTTCACCATTTTTATATAGAAGTGAAAATGACAGATATTCCTTTTCAGGGCACAAATATCTTCCAAAGACAGGCTGCAAAGAAACAAAAAAGAAAAAGAAGCAACATTTAGGAGGGTGTTAAGACAAGTATAAATTGACGAGCATTCAAAGACCAAGTATTTAACTTACAGTTCTCTGTCCAGGGATAATACGTGAAACTGAAGACAAATTCAGATTCCTTTCCCCTCTGTGACTTATCCAGATCAATGTTGTTTCATCCTGTTAATGTCACTTAAATTGAAATCATTCATATGAAAATATCTCATTAGGAGTATCAATTGCTGGGACCTAAATTCAATGTTTTTCAGTGAAAACTAACCGCTGAGAGTCTGAACAAGCAAAATTTTGGCTTCCCTTGCCGACTATACTTAATTAACTGAGTGCCTTTTTTCAAAGCAATAAGCGCCTTCACACAAAGTTAAGAAAGAAATTAAATGTTAGTAGATGAAGCTCCTAATCAACATAATCTTTCGTAGAACATAATCAGTTAATTCCAACAAATAATTATTTCAGGAATGAAAAATTTTTTGAAGAAGAAAAAATTACTTCCACACTCTCTGTTGAATATTGTTAAGAATCAGATTCTTAACAAATATAAACGTGATTTCAAGCATATATTTTCCAGATCAGATGGTGCTGATTTTCACTTTTTCAGCCATTTGCAATCCTCAATAAAACTTTCCAATCCCCTACTTCTTTTGCTTCTTCAGCATAGGTAATCTTGATACTTCAGGCAGTTGCTCATTCTGCCCCTCCTAGAATGTCACTACGTCAGCTATTGATGTTAAGTCAACTAAAATAATCCATTTTCTTTTTCTTTTTTTTTTACTGTGCCAACACTATACCTACTAGGCACGCCAGTTTCTCTTTACTGCCTTCTTTAACTTCTGGATCATGTATAGACTTAACCAACCAGAAAAAAAATTCCGATATGGCTGATAGTTTGATACTGTCAAGAGTTCCATATAAGAATTTGTACGGGAGTTCGACTAATAGCCATAAGTTTCTAAGTTCCAATATTCAAGATAACGACATTCACCTCTAAGTGCAATACGATGACAAAAAAATAAATACTCTCCTGAACTAAATATACTATTAGGCATCTAGGCTTAGTTAAGCTCACTGATTCCTGAGAAAACTCAAATAATGCAAAGATCATAGATACCTAAGGACATCAAATCTCATGGTTTTTTCGGCTAGGAAACAGATCAATTATAGAAAAACAAGTTAGAAGAAACAGAGAGGAAAGTTTGGCGAAACTGACTGGTTTAACATTTCCATTATTAGCAAGATCTGCCATTCCATCTGAGAAAATCGTACGGAAACCGCCGAAGACAAAGATCAAAGGACAACAACTGCATCAGGTTGTGCGGCAGCGACTTTCGTGCCCCAGTCTTCATAGATGCTTATGGCTTTCTCATTCGGCCTCTCATCAAATCTTTCCAAAAAAAAGAAAAGAGAAAACAGATGAGAATCGGCCTGAAAATGAAAATAAAGAAGATGAAGTAGGAAAGATCCGAAGCGTCAATATTCCGAGAGGAAGTACCGGGTGTGGTATTCACTTGATCCACAGCCGACGAAGAATTGAATTGAATGTACAATTGAATTCAGCAAACGGAGATGAATTAGCAGAATGTGCCGGATTTCTGAGAAAAGATTAGATTAAGCAAAGAAGCCATGGGAAAAGTTGCAGAATGCAGATGAATCAGAGAGAGAGAGAGAGAGAGAGAGAGAGAGAGAGAGAAGGCGAAATGAGAGGGAAGTAATGGTCACATATACTCACCTGTTTAGGGAAGTGTAAAGCTCAAAAGAAATAGCGCTCAGATATTGGCGCGCTTCTCACACTACATCCACGTCCTCAAACTAACTAAACGTCTTTGCCATGTGGCTATCAGCATGATCTCTCTTGCATCAACATACTTGAAGCCAAAGATTTTCACCAAAAAAATATTTGAAGCCAAAGAATAAAAAAAATGTTTGTATTTGTTAAGACGTTTTTTAATCAATTTATATTTTTAATAAAAATAAACTGTTATAACAGTATTTTCATCATCTTCCATTTTTTTTTTGAAAAAAAATCATTTTTTTCAAAAATAAATAATAGTGATGTTAAACATCCAAATTTAACGAAAATAATCACACCATAAATAATTTTATTATTAAATGTTTTTTTACTCTTCAGACTGTCTGTATATTACTATATTACTGAAAATATAGCAACCCGAACTCTTTTGACATTGCTCTCCAGAAAATTGGTTCCTTAACTGTAGTTCTTTATTACAATTCTTAAAACTGGATAATTAAATTATTTATATATAACAAAATAAATATAATGTTAGCTGGGAATACTATTTTGAGTCATACTTCCATACAAATTTTCCCAAGTAAAACCAATGGGAAAACAATAGTGAAAGAAGTTTGAAGCAGTTAAAAGATGGTAGGATCTTTGTATCTCTTAAAAACATCTTCAATATCTGCCATGACATCCGGTGGCAAAGGGCGCTCAGTTTCTGTAAAAGCATCAATGTCTTCTTTGAGCTGGTCAACAGAGGTTGCACCAATAATGGAGCTCGTCATAAATGGACGATCTCTTGCAAACCCAAGTGATAGCTGAACTGGAGATAGGCCATGCTTCTTGGCCACCTCCAGATATTGTATTGTTGCTTCCTGACATTAAGTAACAATCACATTAAGGAAAGGTCCACATTAAACTGGCTTAACGTGGAAGTTCAAGATAATACAATAGCATCAATCAAATGGTAAAATTTAAATACTATTAGATATATATTTTTTGAGTAAATTAACAATTTGATCCTTGAAAGATCATCGAGCTGACAACACGGTCTCTGAAAGATTGAAATGTACAGTTTAATCTCTGAAAGATCAAAATGGTATACCAATTAGTCATTTTTATGGAGTAAATAGTATGTCATTTTAATCATTTAAGGACTAAAAAGTATACCGTTTTGATCTTTCAGGGACTAAATGTGTATTTTAATCTTCCAGGGACCGAGTTGTCAGGGCGATGATCTTTCAGGGATTAAATTGTTAGTTTACTCTATTTTTTTCAAGCTCTCCAAATATGGTAAATTTCATCCTAGTCTTGCCCTAAGCCAAATATGGTAAATGACTTGCATTGAATTCCATTCCATTGCTTGTTGGGAGGTAAAACACCCCATTGCTTCTAAAGGATGTCAATAATTCTATCCTAAAATATAATGCATTTTTTTCTTTGATACAATATAAGCATTTTTGATGCAATGTAAACTATCAATAACTCTTTTGCGAAGGTTCGTTATGGATAAACACCTAAAAAACTATCATTAATTCGATCCTATATAGAGCATTTTCAATTGCATTGTCATGCAAACAAGTATCTATTTTTTTAACAAAAACACAAAATTATCACCATAGAAATAACTGACTTAAGAGATACTTTTTGCAGGAAATCCATAATCTCATTTATTTAATAGCATACTCATTAAGATATTTATCACGACTTAATACTTCAAACAAAATTTGTAGCATACCCGTGCCGTAGATTTGTTATATCTTTCCATGTAGCCAGGGAAGAGGTTCAATCTTCCCTTTTTTGCAGCTTCAGAATTTATATCAATATATTTTCCGGTCAGTGATCCGCCTCCAAGAGGGGAATAGGATAGTAAGCCAATATTGCAATTCTTTGGGTGACAAACTTCAACAAGGTCAACTACAAATATATCGGACAAAGAGAGAATTATAAGCAAAATCTCAAAAGTGAAAGACAGCTATAGTCAGGATTGAATATTGAAGTATTTAGACTTGAATAGTTATTAAGCTGTCCACTTCAAACCTTATACTAGAAAAAGGTGTTACTTCTTTGACTGTTTGGGAAAAGCTTTCTGTTACCAAGGAAATGCTATGAAATTTATGTCCAAGTCTGAAGTTTTCAGGACATAAAGGCAACAGCAGTTTTGCACCACAAAGCAAGATGATACAAATAAGATTGGGTTCATGACACTTAGGGACTTACCTTCAAAACGCAATCTAACAAGCAAACTGTAGCTGTTTTGGATACTGACAATCTTGGGAAGCCCTTCAACCTTAGCGGCATGGACAAACTCCATCACTCCATATGAAGTCTCATTTGACACGCCAATGTAGCGTACCTGATGCATGCAAAATTAATTACTATCACAAATACTACTAGGAAACGTGCATGTCAGAATGTACATTACATTGTGCTGAGAAACCAGGCATTTTACAGTAATAAAAAACAGGATGTAGTGGATCCATGTTGATCAGATCCAAACAAATAGAAGTCCAAGAAAGTAGGGATAAGGTATTCCTATAGGAGTACCAAAAATCCAATCCCTCAATAAGTGGGTATTCACTAACTTGAGAACATTGCATTTTATAGTTTGTCCTCCTCTACAAACTTATGGGCCGCTAGGATCTACGGCATAGAACACAAGACAGTAGACTAGCAGAGTAGTCTTATACTTCCCTTTTGCTAAAGTCCAGTATTTAAGCATGAGCAAGTAGACTACAATTCCATATTTTATATAAACGCAGCACTAAAATATACTAATTGAAATTTACTGGCATTATAACTTGTTCAGTAGTGACATATATTTTAACAAAATAATGGCCTGGAAACAGCTTCTCTACAAAGTAGGGGTAAAGTCGCGTACATCTTGACCCTCCCCAGACCCCACCTAGTGGGAGCGGGCCGCCCTTATTTAATGGCCCGGACTTCCAAATCAAAATTACTCTATTCATCAAGATGCTGTTAGACAACTGGGAAAGCTTAAGTAAAAACTAGATGGATAGAAATCATTCACCTTTCCTTCATTAATAAGTTCTTGAAAAGCTCGCAATTGTTCCACAAATGGCACACTGGGCCTCCATTTTGAAGGATCATAGGAATAATCACCAAACAATGGCACATAGCGATCTGGCCTATAATGAAGCAGAATAAAGAACACCATCACTTCAGAAGGCCATTAACTTTGACAGTTTCTAATTTAAGCTTTCTGTCTAAGAAGGCAAACAGGAGACAGTTAGTAACTTCTCTGGTGGCATTTAGCAAATATTTAAAATAAATTTGAAGAATAAGGTTGTGGAAGAATGTTTCAATTTGTACCAATAAATTGTCCCCCTACCCTCTAGTTACTACTCAATAATAGTGGGTAGGTTATTTGCATATGTTATGTGTTCTGAGAAACTACTACATGCCATTTTGGGTTCAACATAAACCTCTTCTCTCATAAGCATTTTGTGATGCGTCTAGAAAGATGATTAACAGAAGAAAGAGGAGCAAGAAAAGAAATAGGGTGAGGTTCTTTTTTTTGTTTTTGATTTAATATGATAAAGAACAGGGGAATAATTTTTATTGATTAAAAAAAAAAAAATAAAACGGCCTTGCTCCACACATCATTTATTTCCTTCCACATGATCAAATAAACCTGAAAACAGCTTCCAACCTTTCAATCCAAAGTAAATTCAAGTAAGGGCACATACACTCTCTAATGCAACATATTCTGATATATTGAGCTGATCGGACAGAAAATGAGTAAGGCCAACACATAGTAATTTAAAGAAATAGCAGCCAGTAAATTCACATCATCAAGGATATGAAACATATAATTATTGCATTGAGCACCACTAAGATTAAAAATAAATAAATTCAATTTAAGGAAGGCTACCAAATAGGCAAAAATTTCAATTTTCTTCTTTATTTTTTTTTTCTTGTTACAGAAGTGGCTTCAATAGGGAAAATGGAGTGGGAAAAAATAACAAGTACTACAGCGAAAAATTGGAACCTATTCAAAAAAATAAAAAAGAAAAACTCAAGTTGTGTGTGAACACACACATAATGATAGATATGTATGGACACTTATCTTCTGTTCACTTACCAGTGAATTTGCAACAAATCAATATAATCAGTGCCAAGGCGCTTAAGGCTTTTCTCTACACTTTCTCTGATATTTGGAGCATCAACCCGCAAAACGTTTGCATTGTCACGTAGATAGGATGACCTCTCAGAATAACCACATACCTTTGTTGCTAAAATAATCTACAGACAAAAATGATTCACAACAGTCTTAAGCTCTAGCTCACCAAGGAAAACCTGAGCAAAAAACCTTTCAAAAAAGACAACCAAGAGCCAAATCTCAATCCAAATAAGGTTTATGTATATATATATAATGGTATAACCCAATTTTTTTTATTGTCATTTTATTCTATAATAATTTGCAAAACTTGTTAAAATGTATGATGTGGAAAGTAACTTACAATTAAGAATGTCTAACCTTAAAAGAGTCATAGGAAGAAATTACGTAATAATGTTTGCTGCAGGCTAAATGCCTCTATCATAAAAGCACGTATAAAAATAACTAGACAGAGTTGTCATTTGAGAGTTCAATACCTTGTCACGAGATTGAGACCTTAGCCAGCTACCAACATAGAGATCAGTTCTTCCTTGCGTCTCTTTTTTCATTGGAATTGGATACTACAAAATAATGTATAACCATTAGTCCAGTTCAAAATGAAGGATTGCAAGACATTTATAAATTTAAGATTGAAAACGTGGCATTTGAAAGGCAAGGTGTACGCATCTGAATAACGAGTCCCCTGAGGAATATGCCTTGTAGACAATGCAAGTATTCTATCTTAACTGCCACAATAGTAAATTTTGATAATGTTTACTTATGCGTATGGTTGGTGAATGGTGAATCTTCCACACATGACTCATAGATAGCAAACTACCTAAAAGATGAGGAATTATACTAAAAATGAAGCAAACAGTACCTAGAGACAACCATGAAGTCCTGTTGAACAAAAATGTGTTTCTGTGTGAGTGCAAGCACATTGTAAGCAAATGAACATCAAAAGTTGGAGAACTTACAGCCTCAGCAGTATCTAGAATATTAATTCCATTCTCAAATGCATAACTAAGAATGTCGTGAGCTTCTTTCTCTGTATTCTGTTCCCCAAATGTCATCTGAAATGTTACATGCGTTAATATCAACTACATCACAGGACATGGCTATACTGAAATATAACAACACAACAAAGAAAGAGAGAAAATCATGACTATTGAGAAAATCGGGAGATAAGTTAGTCAAGAAAGCTAATATTACAGTAGGCAAAACAAATATATAAAGTAACATCAAACTGACAGTGGGAAGTGGGNGGGGGATATAATATAAGTTACAGTACTAAAGCTACTAATAAACCAAGTGAAAAGAACAAAAAAGGATGGGAGTAGCATGGTTAGTAAAAATCCAATCAGCACAGCAGTATCTAAGCTAGCTTAGATGATCCAGATCTTACCCTAAATGAATCCATAAAGAGACCAGCAGCTAAATAGGCTAATATTGACATAAACTTCATAAGTTACTCATGTATAGTACAAGAGTTTCCAAGGTTGAAAGAAACTGAGTGGATAATATCCACATTTTGATTATAGGAAGAAAACATTTGCTACTAATCTAGCATTCACATCAACCATGCATTGCAGTCGGAGAATTTTGGAAAGTTCAAATAAGATAATACAACTTCAGCTAGTGCTTTTAAGTCAAGATATTGACGTCAAAGTTCATCAGTTCAATCCTTGAACTCAATTATATTCTATTAAGTTTTAAGCATTTTAGTGCATATAAGCAACTAATTAACTACAAATCTTAAAAAAATGGTTAAATTAAATTTCAGCATTGTGCTTCATCTTCTCATCCTCCTTACAATTGAAAAACGAGAACAGCGGGTAAAGGAAACCTAATTATACTTACAGTACCAAAAGTGATTTCACTGATATTAAGGTCAGAGTCTCCCAGCTTCCGGTACTGCAATGCGTTCTTCTGGCCGAGTTTCGCAGAAACGAGTGTCTTCTTGGGTGTGATCTTTCGGAGCCTTGAGCCTCGAGCGTTTAGTGGCATTGGTATTGTCACATGGCGACCAAGGGAATTAAGATTCTGGCAGGAAGACGAAGCAAATGGAGTTGCGGAGAAGGAGAGCGACGTGGCCATGGCTCAGCCGCTCCTAGCTCGGCCTTATCGTCCGTTAAACGTTACCCAAGTGTTGAGCGAGAGCACCTATATATGCCTTTGGGCTTTGGAGTTTTTGGACTTTATCATTGTGAAAGTCAAGAAAAGTCACCACCAAAAATGCATGGTTCTAGCTTGAAAAACTACTGTTTTTTTTAAAAAATACTAATAAATAATGCTAATATTTAGGATGTCAAACTTCAGGAAAAAGATAATTTTCCATTTTTTTTAATAAAACGTAAATATCTTCATTTAAAAACTAAAATAATTAATTACTATCTTATACCTATTTTTTGAACTATCTCTTTTTTTTTATTAATTTGATTATAAAATTTTCAGAAAAAATGTCAAAAACAGTTATATATTATCAAACATTTTTCTTTAATTTTTTGAACAGTAACAAAGAATGTGAATGACCCAAAAAAAAAAGTGGTTTTATAATTTCCCCTTCCATGCATCCCCCATCGCAGGAATTAGGATGTAAATGAAGTGGACAAAATAGCCTTTTAATTAATTAGCTCAAGGACTATTTATCAGGTTGGTTTGACTGTAATATTTGACTTAAAATTTTTGTGGTGCCTTGCTTTTGAAATTAGTCGCTAATTTAGATTAGCTGGCAGAAAACTAAAAAGAAAAAGCTAAGTTGGAGAGAAGAGAGAAGAGAGAAAAAGATGTGAAAACTGATAACAACATACTGCTTTGGTACATCTACGTCATTACATGCAACGCAATGAAGGAAATGTTGGTCTGCACAAGAAGACATAACAATTCCAAAATATCATTCGGCTAATAATAATATACTCACTTTTCGTAGGAATTGTCACACATCCAAACAGAGCAGCACCAGCATTTATCACATTATGTGTTAGTATATATATAAGACGGCAACCAAATATTCCTCCTATACTAGGAAGCATGGACACTGACACGGACACGGGACACGACACGGACACGGACACAGCGACACGCTAGACTCTCAAAATTACGCGACACGACACGGCATATATTTATATATAAAAATAATTAAATATTCATAATTTTTAATGAAAAATTTCAAAATTACAAGTTTTATTCATAATACATGTCATATGTATTATTATTTTCTCTTATATGTCATGTTAAAGTCACAAAAAATTGATTTATATTTTAAAATTTATGAATATGTGTCGTGTCAGTGTCGTACGAGTGTCGGACACCGACACGTGTCCGACACGACGACACGCCCTCAAAATGAAGTGTCCATGATTCTTAACTCCTATATTATTCTCATCGCATTCCACTTTTCCACTCACAAGAACCATAAAAGACGGCAACCAATTTGGAAAGCGAAGTTGCCTCCTAAACTCACCCTGTTTCTTTGGAAGTGTATCCATAACAGCCTCCCATTGGGCATCAATCTTCTTAAAAAGAAGTTCAATATTGATAGTTCCTGTGCTTTTGGGTGTGATGTGATTGAGGATGAAAACCACCTCTTCTTCCAGTGTCCGATGACCAGGGCTGCGTGGTTTGGTTCTCCTTTGGGTCTCAGAAATGAGTACCTCCCTTCCACAGAGTTCAAGACATGGATTCACTTCTTCCTTGCAGGTCAATACCACCACATGGATAATGATAACCTCACCGAACAAGTGTTTTGGTTCTGCTGGGCTATTTACACTCATAGGAATGAGGTCAAATTTAAATCTGGAATTCCTGCAATAGAATCAATCATTAACATTTGGAGAAATCAAATTTCCAAGAAGAATTTCTCCAATTTTGTTGCTGAGGATCTGAATTTAAATCTAAATAATAAAAGCGGCAGTCCCCCCAGAATTCAGAACAATTACAAATGGCAAGATGGAGATATTCTTATTGCTGGGGAAAGGTTTAAGCAGAAAAAGAAAAATATCTTTACTGCTTTCTGTTTTAACACTAATGGCCCTATGTTGCTGTTTTATTCATGTGAGAGTGACAGGTATCATCTGGAGGAAACCTTCTATAAAGGCTTTAGGAATTTCTTGGAATATAGCAAGGAGTTTCGGGAAGAGAGTGCTCGTTTGGTTTGTCAACCAAGGTTCTGCTGCAGAGGAAAGTTACAAAACCACAATCAGCAAGTAGGGATTATCAGAGAAGATATTAACGTGATGCTTAACGAGAGGGGTAGCAATTGGAGGATTGCTTCAAACAACCATAGAATGAAGATTAAGGAACTTTGGCCTTGGATAGATAGTTATCTCATGGGAACTATGTGTTTCATTTAGGTTTCTTTTGTTTTTTCGGTGTTTCCTTCTTTCTCGTTTTGTTGTTAATTCAAAAAAAAAATTATGTGTTAGTTTTCTTCTTTTGAGACTCCATGCCGATTAACAAGTTGGAAAAAAATTGGACTTCGTAGGGCCTGTTTTTTTTTTGGCCAACATAGGGCCTGTTTGATAAACTAATTTTTTTTTCGTAGGGCCTGTTTGATTCACATTTCAAAAGACAAGTTTTTAAAGTTGTTCTCAAACTTATTTTAAAAATAGTTTTTTAAAAATAAAAATAGAAAATCTTGCTTGATAAACTAATTTTAAAAAAATATTTTAGAAACAAAAACAAAAAGATACTATTTAAAAACTTGTTTAAGAAAAAAAAATTGGCATCAACAGACTCATCATGGGTGTGAAGCTCCAAATCTAAATAAAAAAATTTGCTTAAATGGGATTAGTCTTCGATTATACTATTACACGGATAGGCTAGGAAACCCCATAACTTAACCGAAAAAAAAATAGAGAAATTTGATGAAGTAGAAAGTTGAGAAGGAAGGGATGAATGAATTAAAACGAAGAATTACAATCATGAAAACAACTTTTAGCAATTCTCTATTTGTTAAGTTTTATATACAATAATCAATTTTATAAAATTAAAAAAAAAATTATCAAACAAGGTTCTTAAGTTTTTTTTGTTTTGTTTTCAGAAATAAAAACTGTTTAGAAAATCAAATCAAACAGGCCCAGTTTTCTTCTTTTGAGACTCCCTATTCTATTAACAAGTTGGAAAAAAAAGAAGTGGAGTGGAAGCTTTTCTCTTGAATATCAGAGCCAGGTTTCGATCCTGGGACCTGTGGGTTATGGGCCCACCACGCTTCCGCTGCGCCACTCTGATTTGTTGCCAATTGATGCTTTTTAAATATTGATATACTATAATACGATGAAAGTCAAAACCCATAATCGCCTTTTCTCTGTCTACCCAACGGCGGCAACGACGACCAGTTTTCTCGCGGAGCTCTATCATCTCCTATCTCCTCGTTTCAGACCTAACGGGGCTGGTCTTTCTTTCCGGTGACGTAACAATGTACTTTCCAGTTTCTACTCTCTTTTTTCTGATTGCTTTTTCAAATTGCTATTCTGGAAGTTGCTTCCAGATGAAAATGTATTTCTGTTACTTTCTATCAGCTCCGACACCTATCTCCAATTTTCAGGCTTCCCTAATCATCAGGTCCCAAATATGTTTTTAGCAAACTCACAACAACTTAGCATGCAATTTCAGAATTCCTCATTAATTCTATCTAAATAGTCTCCAGTTTTCTTGGATATGTGTGACTTCGTGTTGGTTTATCTTTCCAACTTGTTCATCCTGATATTCTTTCCTGTGCCAATTGACTTTGCTCCGTCTAATCTTTAATAATTGAGCAACCTACTTTGCTTATTAAGGGCTTTTGCTGTCTAGTTGTGGCTTATTGTGTCTCTGGTATTATGCACCTGATTTATAACATTCAAGTACCTCTCCATTTGCTCCAGTCTGGTTTCACATTAATGTTCTACCTTAGTAGAATTGAGCATACATTGCGCTTACCTCCCCATCTTCTGAGCCTTCCAATTCAGGAATCTATACATAAGGAGCTTGAGAAACTTTTCTTGGATAAGGTGTGATAGGCTATTGTTTTTATTTTCATTGATGAATCATTTTTGTGTATTGTTACTTGTTTAAATTGACAATACTGATATGGTTGTCTGCACAATGAAGGTTATTTCAAACTTGGGGCTGTGCATATCTGTCTATGACATCAGATCCATTGAGGGCGGGTTTATATTCCCCAACGATGGTGCTGCAACCTACACGGTATGTGTTCTTCACATATGAATTTATATGGTTGGTCTTGAACTTTACATCATACCTTACAAGTTTAGATGATGGTGTGATTGTGGGGTTTTTATTTAATAAATTATGTCTCTGCTGAATATTTTGGCCTCACTATTTGCTTTGTGAAGAAAGACAGGAAACTGATGTCAAGCCTAAAATTTTGATTGAAGGGCACATAAATGTTATATAGTTCTGTAATAGCAAGTTATTTTTGCCTTTTTTACCCTATGGATCTATATATACTTCATGCTTTCTTGGCGTCTATCTTTCCTGACTTTCTGATATATAATTTCTTTGTTTTGGTGACAGCAGTGTTGCTACTTTTATCAGCCTTTGGTTGTTAAAATGTTATTCATGATGATGTGGTGACTCTGTTCTGATATATGGCAGGTGGTGTTCACTCTAATAATGTTTCGTCCATTTGTAGGAGAGATTATTGCTGCAAAACTTCTAGCATCTGATGCTGATGGTTTACGCTGTATGCCTGAGATGTTCATCTACTTCTTGATTGTTATTTCCATCTGATTTGCATGGTTGAGTTCCACCAATTTCTTCTGTTGTTTCTGCTAGATAATCATGATTATGTGCACGCCTCTTTTTCTTTTATATTATTATTGCAGCCACTTTTTTTTTAATACCCAAACAGTTATCACTTTTAAGTCATTTTTGGACTATAGACTACTCCTGTTAATAAGTTATACATATGCTAAGTTTAATAGGAGCAATGCTAATTTTATTGAAACTCAGAAGAGTGCCAAAGCTAATTTCTGCATATTCATTTCCTTACATACGTGACTGACAACTTGAAATTGTTACACTAAGGCTTTATGGTACACTTAAAGAAATGCTCAACCATATCATTTAGCTTCTTTTTTCTGCATTAACAACCATATGATTTTTACATGATCTAATTCTTCTGATTGTCAGATGACCAGTAATTTGTTAATAATTCCTGCATAATAATGTTAAATTTATGTTTGGCAGTATCACTTGGATTCTTTGAAGACATTTATATACCTGCGCATCATTTACCCAATCCGTCACGCTTTGAGGGTGAACCAAAAAATAGGTGGTGCTGCCTATATAATTAGTCTGTGCCTTTGTTGAGATTAATATACATTTGTATCTGTATGTTGAAAACAGTGCTCATGTTTCTGTTTGTAAATTACAGCAAAAAAGGCACATGGTTTTGGGATTATAATGAACAATCATATCCTATAGAAAATACTGATGAGGTTCACCTTCTTTGCCTTTGGCATTCTAGCAACCAAATGCTTAGAATATGAGAACATGCTAACTTGAAGTTGCCAATGTAGCAGATCAAATTCCAAGTTCAAAGTGTGAGTTACCCTTCAATTCCAGTAGAGCAGCCAAAAGAATCAAAACCATTTGCCCCAATGGTTATTACCGTAAGTATTATTTTAATCCGTAGTTTACAGGCTTCTAGTTTTTTTTTAGCTACCTTGGTGTATGCGTTTCTTTGGTCACTATGAAACTATCATGACGATATGGCTTCCTGAAAAACTGTCAGATAGTGATTTGTATTTAAGCTGATCAAAGTTTTGCTACCAACTGACACTAAGATTAAGTGAATTAGTAATTATTTAAAAAAAAAAGTGAATTAGTAATTATTTTAAAATTTGATGCCAGTGTCTTATTCAATATATGTTTTCAAATAATTGATTGTTTATTATCATTATAATCTTGTTAGGAGATTAATTAGAAGTGAAATTTTGGTTTAATTTAATATTTTGTTGTGAGGTTTAATAAAAAAATGGTGTATCTGATATTTTTATTTACTTAATTAATTTAGAGAGTTTTTTTGGCTTTGCACATGAAAGGGATTATGTTATTGTAATGTACTGCTGGATTTTATTTTCTGGATAAAGAAATTGGTAGTGAGATCTTCTCTTTTTTACTTTAATTTTTACTACTATTTTTTTCCTTCCAATTTTACTACTTCTGTGCTGGGGGCCAATCTAACGTTGACAATATGAAATTGGTCCTTCCACTCTTTCATACTTTATATAGAATATCGTCCCAGGGAGAGATGTACTGTCTTTGCTTGAACATTTTATCTTTGTATTAGCTTAACACAATAAAAAGATTATTAATTATCATTCCAATTTTTACTACTCTTTTTTCCTTCCAATTTTCCTTCCAAGAGTGGAAGGACCAATTTCTCCATCTTTTTTTTTTTCCTTCCACTCTTTCATATTCTTCATTTTGGCCCCCAGCTTCTTCTATTCTGCACAGAGGTCTTGATATCTAGAATTTAAAGTATTTTATCCTCCATTTAAAGAGATGGAGAAAAAAAAGAACTCTTAAACTCTACTCTTGCTTAAACTTTTAGGCTCCCCTAAATAGCGATGGAGACATATTGTCAACGTTAGATTCAACCAATGTTGCAACTATGTTTGCACTTTATGTATATGAAGGATTTTGTCAAAATGGAAAATTTTCTTTTCAAACAAGCTTGAAAATAAGTAAATGATGGGATGAATGGGAGGAGGGAGAGATGTACTGTCTTTGCTTGAACATTTTATCTCTGTATTAGCTTAACACAATAAAAAGATTATTAATTATCATTACATGTTGGTGTAAAAGACAGATTTGGAAAAAAAAGAAAAAACACTATAGTTTATATAACTATTTACTTTCTGCCTTAGTGAAAGACATAAAATAGTTTCCATAGTAATCAGTAACCATAGGATGGGATCCTTTCTAGGAATGTCCTTTATTAAATTTGGAAGAGTGACTCATCTCGTGATCCACTATTGGAAGCATGCCTTATCACGTTGTTTACTTTATAGGGTTCATTGGATCATGATGGCCTTGGCCCTGTTTCATGGTGGTACGATACACAAGAGGTTGAGGACGAGTGAACATGACTTTAGAGCACTAAAGGCATCATCAGGTGACGAGTGCATTGCATCCTTCTACATTTTGCTGGAAATGGTGATTGCTTTATGTTTTTGAAGATCAAATTACTTGGAAAAAAGTTGTCACTGATTGCTCAACAACAATGGTGAATATACCTTATTCGATGTCTTGCTGTATAAAAGTATTTCTTTATTTCATTTGTTTGCTTGCTTACGAAGCTTATAAATGCGTTTGGTTCTTTCAGTTTGTTAAATATTTCATTTTGATTCCTTTAGTTTTGATTGGGCAACATTGCCTTCGTACTTTTTCAAATTGCACTTAAGCCCTCAATCCCCACCCACATTATAAATGAAAAATTAGATGTTGCGGTTGTTTTCTTCTGACATGGCTATTGACAAATCTGATGTGGCACACTTCTAGATACACGTTGGCTATGAAGAAGGATTTAAAGTAAGATTTTATCCTTATTTTTATACGGATTTTCCATAAATTATTATAATATAATTTTCCAGACCTTCTATCTCAAAGCCAACCAACTTGGAACTCTCCCCTAGCAATTTTCATTAGAAAAGACATCTGAATGGCTCAACCAAATATCATAAAGACTTGCCGACAGTGACATATCTTCAAACTTTATGATCCCACCTTTTATATTTTCATACTTCATTTCCCCACATGCAAGCTAGAGCTTCATGATTTATAGAATTATTTGGGACAGTAGGGGATGAAGTTGGATAGGGGCATGGTCTTATCCAATAATGGATGCATGACATTGGCTTCGCGTAGGTTAGAGAAAGAGTCTCCATTTACCGTTAGCCTTATCCATGATAACTGTAATTCTCACAATCAAAATGGACACATATTACACCGAAAACATTTAAACAATTCCACTTAAAGTCACGCATGATGTGTTTTTTGGGATCATAAATTGACATCTTGTTATTCTGTAATCTTAGTGTCAGGTGCAAGTGAAAATGCCCTGTTTTTGTCCTGATTTGACTGGTGAGGAAGTAAATAGCCAAGAAATTAAGATGCATGGTAAAATACTTGCAGCTTTATATCTTGTAGAAGTCAGAAAGCTCGTTTTCGTATCTATAAAAGTTAAGTAAGTTGTAAAGATAAAAACTTAAGGATGGATAAAATCAATGATAGATTGATAGCTAGCTTTAATGGTTTTAACTTATGCCCACCATAGTTGGGAAAGATGAAAATGCATTTTTGTGGGGAAAATAATTGCTCTGTTTATAGGAAAACAGAATATTCGCAGAAATTTGCACATGAATCAACTGCTGGAGAGATTCATTAAAGGGTGTCTAGTTGAAAGGCTCTCTTTTACAATTTGTAAGGCTATGAGAATTCAACAGAAAAGGAAAATGCCACTTTACTGTATAAAGTGTACAGTTTTTTAGCAAACCTATTAATATAATCATCTTGGGGGATCGAGGAACTATCCAGTCAAGCTGCCATGTTTGGTTAATTTGACTTTCAGACAAGGCCTAATCCTTATCGTTAGGGCCGGCTAGTGCTAGTCTATTTCTCATTCGTCTAGTCTAATAACTAACACACACAAACATTCAAATTCTTATCGTTAAAACGTTGAATACAGAAAACACATGTGATCAAGTGGTCATTTAACTATCATTAGATATAGATTTGAGATTTCAGGGAAACAAAGAGTAATACTTAGTTTACAATTGTCCACGCAATTATATAATTGTATTAAAATCTGCCTTTACATAAGAAAACAAATAAAACTAGAGCCCACATAAACACAACCAAAAGTTGCATGCTGGCAATGCACATGGAAAAGCCTATATTGGTGGGTACACTATTGCGGAATTGAGCTTTCCCTTATATTCTCTATAAACTTAGCACCCAAGGTTGCTTTTTATGCTGTCTATTCTGCCGAAAGTGGTTGGCTTTGACTAAGAAATTGCACCTTTTAGATCTTGTGATATTGCAACTTGTGCCACTCCTTCTTCAGCAGTCTTATGAATATGTTTATGTTCCATTGTTCCACGTTTGCTGCTATGAAATTCAAGCAATGGCATTTATGTAATTGTATTGACAAATAACGTGTTAATTGGACACAGGACCTAAACCGTATTCAGCTTTTGCACCATGACAGCGTGCCTAAATCCTAATTTCCCAATAGAGTTTACCGGGAGAAAAATTTCTGCATACAAGACACTAGACGTCACATCAAGTAGCATTTGGGTGAATCCTATAGGGTTCTGGTTATCCACATACCCAAGTGGCCAAGTTTACTTCTAATTTTTGTAGGTTTCCATTATAAAAGAAAATGTAAATGTCTGGTTAAAAAAAATGTATATAAATGTTAATTATGATGAATAACCTGAATTGCGTCTAAAAGTTACAATTTAGGAGTAAGAAAATTAAAAATTATAAGGACACCATATGCTACTAATTGGTATCTGATGTTTTGTATTGGAAAGTTATTACTTTCTCCTAGAAATTAAGGAAGTTTGGTGTCTTGTTTTGATGCAAAAGGCCATATATTGGGAAGGAGCCTATGGCTATAAGGAAGAAAGGAATATAATTATTAGTTATAAAACTAGTGGGACAGACATATCATGAAAGCTTGCTTCTTAAGGACCACTTGTAACATTCTCTCCTTCCATCTATAAGCCTTCCCTTTCCACCTCTTTTCTCTCACCAGAAATTAAGCTTCATTCATAATTCATTGATTCATATTCATAGAAACCAAAGGTTGATGTCTCGCCTAAGGCTAACAAAGAAGCTTCAACCAGCAAAGAAAGCATGGAGGAGCTTCTCCAACACTGTACAATCCAAAGTTCAGAAACTCAACATCCCCAAAGCCTTCAGAACCACCATTCAACGCCTTGTTTCCACTTTCCATTCCTTACGCCATTTCATCTCCTCCAAAACTCGCCATCCTCGTTCTCTCCCCACTAGACCTTACAATTACTATTACTCTTCCTCTTCTTATCACCATGTTCACAGAAAGAACATCAGTGCCATACGTATAGATGACCTCTTTTCAGAGCCTCCTCCTCCTTCTGCTGCTGCTTCATCTTCTTCTTCCTCTTCTTCTGTGTCACTTTCTGTGACTAAAGGGGAAACCACAAGAAAAAGAGCAGTAATGATGAGAAATAAGGGTGTGGATGAAGGAGGAGGAGAGAGAAATAGTGAGTTGAATACTATAGAGGATGCATGGAAGGTTGTGGTGGCTAAGTCACCACAGTTGCAGGTGGATCAGAAGGCTGAGGAATTCATCTCCAAGTTTCGTGAAGATATGAAGCTCCAAAAAGAGAGGTCCATGCTTGAATTCCAAGAAAGGCTTGCAAGAGGTTCCTGAACAACTGATTCCAGCTAAAATTTTTTAACTTTTTACTATCATATTCTCCAATAGTAATATATAGTTTATCAAAAACATTTCTTTATATGTTTTTCTTTGTTCATTGGAGAATTTCATGGTAAAAATTTAAAGAATTTTACCGTGTTAGTTGTCTGAATTTACCATAAATAGGTTGTGAAGGGATATATTAGTGTGCTGGAGATGGAGGATTGAGATTATTTTCAATTTTCTTCAATTCGGGTTCTCTGGAAAGAAAGGTAACCAAAAGTTTCTAGGGTTTTTGCTGAGGTGTGTGAAGATGTATATGAAAATTATTACACTTTTGTGAGTTTTTCTTTCTTTTTTCAAGGGAGGGGGGTGTTCCTTACATTGAATTTAATATTCTTTCCTGACTTAGCATACTGTTTGATTGTGAAGTGGTTTTCAATTTGATAATTGATAAATAAAGTGTGTATACAATGAATTAGCAAGTTCTGCAGTTTTGTTCTCCCAGCAGAATGTCTGGTTTACAGTGAGTTTTAGATTAAAGCACCATCCAAAATTGTTCCAAGTAATTGAATTGAATATTAGTAAAACTGGATGTTCGTATTAACTATTAAGTCTTTGATGGTAAATATGAATATGATCATGTATAGACTAGAAGGCCCAAAGAGAAAAACTTGCATTCAACTCCAAGAGAAACACTGAGGAAGAGGTCAACTCTGAAGTTGATCCAAAGTCAAAGGGTCCATTCATTTTTTTAACCGTCCTGTTAACATGGAACTTGGAAAGTAAGGCTTCAGGCCATTCTTGGGTTAACTAACAATTTCAATAAAATCATCCTCCCGTATTAAGGGCCTCCTATTTATAGGGTTGGTTTTGCAGAGCTTTCAAGAAGCCAAGGGAAGATCTATTATGCACAGTGACCACACGTGGAAGCCAGCTCTAGTGCTTTCAAATTCCAATATAAAGGACCATTTCATGGTACCACTATCACATATTGACATGTATCATTGTTTATTTTGTTAAATTTTGGTCCTTGAGTTTTAATTAAATAAGAAAGGTATAGGTAGGTACTTCTATTGCCTGCCATTATATCTCTTCGCCAGCTTCAAAAAGAAGAGTCATCAACAAACAACACTGCACTGAGGAAGAATTTTAAGAGGAAGAAGTTTAGAGGGCTCTAAATTAATGGACTTAGTATGATCATAGTGCTATCGAGGAGATGGCTGGCAGGCTGGCACCATGTTCAAGTTCAACCACCATGTTCAACCATAACAACTAAAATCTTCATCAAATTCTGACGTGGCTACCTAATCCACAAATGAACTTGAATGAATAGCTATTATTTAATGTATTGGACTCTCCGGCATAACAAGAAGTTGCATGTACTTGCCTTTCAACTTGTCGCCTATGGTTTGATAGTTTTATATTTAACCTTTTCAACTTATTTATGAAGGCCAAATTTCTATTTTGGTCCCTCAGTTATGTTTAATGTTCTAAATTGGTCCCTTAGTTATTTTTCGTTCCATATTAATCCCTTAGTTTTCCAAAACTTGGCACAGTTAGTTCCTCAAACGTTTTCCATCCATTTTTTCGTTAAAAAAAAAGGGAAAAATAAACTTTCATCCCCCAAAAGTTTTATTTTCTTATATTAAGGTCATTTTCTTTTTATAACAGGATTAAAACATAAAAAAAAAAAAGAAATAAATTAAGATTTTAACTGAATTTGTCCAAAAACATAATTTCTCTCTCTAATTTGGAATATTGGCATCAAAATAGGACTTCTACCTTTAATAAATAAATATAGATTTTTCAATTTTAATTTTGTCGACCTTTATCTCTAACTTAAAATTGGGAATTTGGGTTCAAGATATAAAAATACAATTGCCTTAAATATCTAGTGATAAAATTTGAGTGTACCTATGGTCATACTTAACTCTTAAGTTTCCAATGAAATTAATTTTCATTTACAGTACTGTTAAAATGAACAGATGAAGTATATCCATGATTTATAAGAAAAATATAACAACTTATAACTTTAATATTTTAAGGAAATTCATGTAAAAAAGTTAATTTTATTGATTGAAAATAAGTTGAAATCACAACTTTTGCAATGCCATACAAATATTTAAAATAATTTAATTTACTTTTTAAAAACACATAAATAGCATTATTTATTTAAACTGAAAAAATAGGGTAAATTACAATTACAATTCAATTATCAAATTAGCGTCAACTACACGTCAAGGATGGGATCATGGAAAGGAATCAAGCATATTCTCTAACAAACGACTAAAACGGCGTCGTTGGACAGCATTGATGGCGTGGCAAAATTTGCTCCACGGACTCCGCCTGAATAATTAAATTCAAAGGCGAAGGTCATAAACTCATAATGCGTTTACTCTTTTGTCACATTATCATCACTCCCAACCCAACTTTACTCTTCACAGTTCACAAGAAGCAGAAAATCGCACATCCTTCTCTTCCATTTCTCCGATCCAAATTCAATGGCCAAAGAACCAGTTCGCGTTCTCGTCACCGGTGCTGCAGGTACGTTATTCATCTGGGTTATCTTATCAGTACTTCTGTGCTTCAGATCCAACACTTATTGCTGCTTTTCTGCTCGATTGAACCTATTTTTACATCAATCTTCCGATCTCTAATTATAGGCTTGTGTCAAAATCATATCTTTATATCATGTTCGATCGCGATCTGATGGTTCAGATCTGATCCTCTGATCATATATGACTCTGGGTTGCGATAAAGCTTTTGACTTGCGCTTATAACTGTTTAGAGTAGTAATTTACTGATTTATATTGCTGATGCTGAGGATGGATATACAAATTTAACGAAGTTGTTATTGTTGACTTTGTTTTGTATAAGATTTTGGTTTGTTAAGTTGTAGTTCTGTTTCATAGTCACTAACAACGCATGTGTCTAGTTTGTGCAGTATCGAGATCCTCTCTTATATCATTGTTATAAACTGCATCAGCGCGTTAT
Source organism: Chamaecrista fasciculata (assembly GCA_003254925.1). Lineage (NCBI taxonomy): Eukaryota > Viridiplantae > Streptophyta > Magnoliopsida > Fabales > Fabaceae > Chamaecrista > Chamaecrista fasciculata. The sequence continues at coordinate 218,982 of QANZ01037829.1, read as the reverse complement.
TTTGTGTCTTCCCACTAATAATAAGAAATATATAATGCTGTGTTAGTCAGTTCGTAAGTTAACTTGTTACTATTTTGGCAATCGTAGGGCAAATTGGATATGCCCTAGTCCCTATGATTGCAAGGGGAGTCATGCTGGGTCCTGACCAGCCTGTTATTCTCCACTTGCTTGACATTCCTCCAGCAGCAGAGTCATTGAATGGGGTTAAAATGGAGTTGGTGGATGCTGCATTCCCACTTCTTAAAGGTTTGATCTTTTCTCCTTGTAGCATGTTTGTGAACGTATTGATAATCATCATTTGTGATATCGGACGATTGCTAGCATCGAATGATTCACGAGATTCTATGGGCTTATGAGGTTATTTGTTGCAGGTGTCGTTGCTACAACTGATGTAGTTGAGGCATGCACTGGGGTCAGTATTGCTGTAATGGTTGGTGGGTTTCCAAGAAAAGAAGGCATGGAGAGAAAAGATGTGATGTCAAAAAATGTGTCTATCTACAAGTCCCAGGCTTCTGCCCTTGAAAAGCATGCAGCTGCAAACTGCAAGGTAATCCATTCTATTGAGAAAACTTTTTGTAGTTGCAAAGCTCCTGGTTTTGTGCTTAGTATTTTGTGAAATACATTTTACTCTTTTGTCAAATTTTCTCTTGAATTTTCCAACATTTTGACAAAGAAAATTGATAATTTGTAATCCTATCTAGCCCAATCTTGGTTCATGGTTTAGTACGTTTCATTCTCTATTCAAAATTATTCATTTTATTTATGTCTATTCAAACATTAATTGCTTAACTTTTGACTTTTATCTTGCAGGTTCTGGTTGTTGCTAACCCTGCAAACACCAATGCATTGATCTTGAAGGAATTTGCACCTTCTATTCCTGAGAAAAATATTTCTGCCTTGACTAGACTGGATCATAACAGGGCTTTGGGCCAAATTTCTGAGAGACTGAATATCCAAGTTTCTGACGTGAAAAATGTTATAATCTGGGGTAATCATTCATCAACTCAATATCCTGATGTGAACCATGCAACTGTTAAAACCCCAGCTGGGGAAAAGCCTGTCCGTGAGCTTGTTGCCGATGATGCATGGTACTTGTGCAGACAAACACTTCTATATGCTTGATATTTGGATCTACATCTCTCTGTTCTGTTTTTATTTTTGAATTTGTTGAAGGCCGGAATGACTGACTTGAATTTCTTTTGTGAAGGTTGAATGGGGAGTTCATAACAACTGTTCAACAACGTGGTGCTGCAATTATTAAAGCTAGAAAGCTTTCAAGTGCACTATCTGCTGCTAGTGCTGCTTGTGACCACATTCGTGATTGGGTTCTTGGAACTCCTGAGGTTTGTTATGTTTTACTCGAATTTTTTATTTAAATTCTGTATATTAAAAAAAACACTGCTTAATTTGTTTCTTCCAATGCAAATTCAGGGCACCTGGGTTTCTATGGGAGTATACTCTGATGGTTCTTACAATGTACCAGCTGGGCTAATTTATTCCTTCCCTGTCACTTGTTACAATGGGGAATGGAAGATAGTTCAAGGTAAGGCTCCAGTTACTCTACACTCTACATGAAGAATTCAGCCAAAATTGTCTTTGATTGAACAAACTTTTTTCTTTTATATTTCAAATCTAAGTTGATTTAATTATTATTTCATTTGTGAGCTTTGATGTCCGTCCTCTTGTTAATCTTTGTCAGTCTTTTTTCCTATCTAAATAATTTACGGTTCTTACAACAAACTCATGTTTGTGAAATATTAGTGAATTAAAACTCTGGCACATTTTGCAGTGAGTTGTGGATTACTGGATTTTCTTTCACTAAATTTTAGTTTGGAACATAACCAAAATTTCATGGATGATTTTAATGTCGTGTTCATGCTTTTTGAGGTATTTTTTAATTGATGCATCTTAATTTCCTATAAATCTGCCAGGTCTTTCCATTGATGAGTTCTCAAGGAAGAAATTGGATTTGACAGCAGAAGAGCTTTCGGAGGAAAAGACTTTAGCTCATTCATGCCTCTCTTAGATCGCTTGATTTTTGCTTGGTGTCATTGCAGATCACCTTGTGTTTCTATTAAAGTATTTTCAGTTTTGAATAATGCGACTTCATTAGATAGAGAGGAAAGTTGCATTTCAATGTGCTTAGGTCTATTCTTAAGCATTTTTTGTCCATCTTTTGGGGTTTTTTCCCAATCCCTCAGTGTTGTAGGGTGACTCTGCGAGATTTTATATGTTCTGGGAAGTGCGCAAGCATGCTTACGCATGCAAACAATTATATGCTACTTGAAGAATTTTTTTTATAACTAGTGAGTATGATAACAAAACTAAAATAAACGACATTTATGTTGAGAGAGGTGAATCCAGTTGAGAGAGTTATTAGTTTTTCACACCGTGATGAATTGTTTAAATTCTTATTTGGAGAGATATTTATATTTAGAGTGAAAGATTATCGACCTGACAATTTGGTCATTGAAAAAATTAAAATGTATAATTTAATCCCCGAAAGATTAAAATAGTATATTAATTAATATATCATTTTGATCTTTTAGGGATTAAAAACTATATATTATTTTGATCTTTTAGGGATTAAATTGTACATTTTAATCTTTTAAAAATTGAATTGTTAACTCGGTGATCTTTCAATTATAAGTTTACTCTTATTTTTACTAGTTTCCTGTTCTATTTCAAACAGAAAACTGAATTACCGGTTCTGATAAAGGATCAGGGAAGAAATTTCCTAGGCGGCTAAACATCAAGGGATTAGGAGATGTTGTTTCTTATATTTTTGTTATAAGGTTTTCGATCAACATTTGACACGTGGTAAGACTAATCATGGTAGGGAGAGAATATTAAACACACTTTTTTACTTGACCAATCATAAAAGAGAGAGAATGTAAATCAAGTTTATGATTGAAGGAACCTTATAATAAAAGATATAAAGAACTTTACCTAAGTTTTTTCCTTTTTTTTTTTTTATTGCCCAAGAGACCTGTCACTGTCATCATATTATTGATCTGGCTATCAAATCGAAATTTGAGTTTAATAAAATTGCTATTGTGGAATGTTGGACTCTGCTTGTTTATAAAAATGTTTCTTGTTCGACTAATTTAAATTTGATTTGTGTCATATACTTAATTGCGGTGGTAAAGTTTTCAGATAATTATATTTAGAAAATTTTAAATTTTAAATGATATTAAGTTACTTATTATAATTGGATTCCCTTTCCACGTAAATTTTTAGGGAAATTGCATTTATTCACCCTGAACTATGTGTTTAATTGCAATGTACCCCCTAATCTAAAAAGAACAATTAACCCCTAATCTATTAATTTTGTAGCAATGTCCTCCCAACCATTTGTAACACTGTTAACTCTTTTATCTTGAACTCCTTGTAAGTAGGGATGGCAAAAAATCCCCATCAACCGGGTCCCCGCGGGGATCCCCGCCGCGGGGATCCCCAGATGCGGGGAAAAATTCCCCGCGGGGGCGGGGATGGGGGATTTTTTGACCCCGGTGCAAGTTCGGGGACGGGGACGGGGAGTATGTCCCCCGCCCCGCGAGTCCCCGTCCCCGAATTATATATATATATATTATATTTTTTATATTATTATTATTATTACATAGATAATTTTTGTCCGTTGGATGTAAATTTGATGATTGATTTTGGGCCCTTGGATTATTATACATTTATACATAAGTCACAACTATCTGTCCTAACCTAGCCGCTTGCCCGCTTCGCATCATTCACTCCCAAAGACCCAAACCCCTCCGTTTTGCTGTGCTCTGCTAGGGTTTCCTAGCCGCTTTGCATCATTCACTCCCAAACCCCGCCGTTCCCCTTCGTGGTGCCTTCGCCGCCGTCGAGCTGACCGTCCGTCGTCGCAGGGGTGCGCCTTCGCCGCCGTCTTGTCGATCTGCTACGTTTTCCTAAACTCTCGTACCACTGATACGCCGTCGTGTCGTCGCAGGGGTTCGTTTGTGCCGTCGTCGTGCAGACTGATCCTCTTTGCCGGGGTGCGTCTTCCGCCGCGTCGATCGCCCTTGTGTCACCTTTGATTCCGTAAAACCCACTCTAGCCGCCACCGCGTTGTTTTGCTCTGCTTCGTCGTGTTTGTTTGGATCCACCGCCGTGTTCGTTTACGCCGCTGCCGTGTTTGTTTTGCTCTGGTACGTCGTGTTGTTTGGTTCCGCCGCCTGTGTTTGTTTTGCTCTGCTACGTCGTGATGTTTGGCTCCGCCGCCGTGCTCGTTTTACGCCGCTGACCGTTCGTCGCCGCTGGGGTGCGTCTTCGCCGCTGTCGAGCGCCCTTGGACTAAACTGTAATATTTGTTTGTTCTAAACTGATAATTGTTGGACTAAACTGTAATATTTGTTTGGACTAAACTGATAATTGTTTGTTTGGACTTGGAGTTGATAATTGTATTATTTTCATTTAAATGATTTTGGACTAAACTGTAATATTTGTTTGGAAAAAAAAAAATTGCGGGGATCCCCGCGGGGAACGCGGGGACAGTGGGGAACGGGGACGGGGAGAAAAAAATCCCCACAACGGGGATCGGGGACGGGGATGGGGAAAATTTTTTTTGGCGGGGCGGGGACGGGGACTGCCTCCCCCGTCCCCGCCCCGCGCGGGTGCCTTGCCTACTTGTAAGTTGCATAAATACTTCATAAAATGGTCAAGTAACATAATTTTATATAACATGTGCAACTCATATGAGACTAAAAAAAATAAAAAGTTAACGGTGTTACTAACGGTTGGGAGGACATTGCTAAGAAATTAATAAATTAGGGGGTTAATTATTATTTTTCATAGGTTAGGGGACATTGCAATTGAATACATAGTTCAGGGTAGGTAAATACAATTTCCCCTAAATTTTTTACTCGAAGTAATTATTTAAAAAGCTCTTCTATATAGAAAAAATAGATAGAAAATATATATATATATATATATATATATACACAAATAGCTTAATTTATGCTATGCCCATATTATTTTATCTTAAATAGTAAATAGTAAACTACAACGGAGGGAGACAAAGTAGTTCTGGCTCAAACGACAATTTATATATATCGGATGTCCCCGAATACATTAAAAAAATAAGGCCAAAGTGCGAATTTAGTCCTGTAACTTTGATGCAGTTCCCAAATCAGTCCTATAATTTTTTTTGTCTCGAATTTGGTCCTGTAACTTTGCTCTAGTTCCCAAATCAGTCCTATAACTTTTTTTGTCTCGTATTTGGTCCTGTATCTATGCTCCAAGTCCCAAATCAGTCCTATATCTTTTTTTGTCTCAGTTTTGGTCCCATATGTTTTGAAAACCTTCCACCGTTAGTCCTCTGTCTATTTTAAATTATAGTTTAGTCCTGAAAACTTTAAGTTCCTTTCACTTTAGTCCCTGACTATCAAAATGAAAGTGAAAGAGCATCCCTAAAGATTCTCAAATCTTACATCTTGGCCCCTAATCCATGAATTCTTCATGAAATGGAATAGAAATACAAAACAACACAAATTAAAGCAAATGACAGAGGGACCAAAATTGAAAACTTAGAAAACTTAAAACCCACCGGAAAACGTACGGAAATCGCCGAGAAACTCAAAAACTCATCTAAAAACCCCAATTCTCACTGAAATCTCTCTCAAATAATCGTCCTCAAATGCTTTAAGAAAGAATTTTCGAAAATCCACTTTTGAGGAGGGAGGTGATAGAAGATTCCCTTACAATTGGTGATTCCGAGAGAGAAGTTCTAAAATCCCTTACATTTTTTCTATCACCTCCATCCTCAAAAGTTTGGATTTTCGAAAATTCTTTTTTAAAGCATTTGAGGACGATTATTTGAGTGAGATTTCAGTGAGAATTGAGGTTTTTGGATGAATTCTTGAGTTTCTTGGCGATTTTCGTATGTTTTCCGGTGAGTTTGGGGCATTTTCCTGTGGGTTTTAAATTTACTATGTTTTCGATTTTGGTCCCTCTGTCATTTGCTTTAATTTGTGTTGCTTTTGCATTTCTATTCCATTTCATGAAGAATTCATGAATTAGAGACCAAGATATAAGGTTTGAGAATCTTCAGAGATGCTCTTTCACTTTCATTTTGATAGTCAGGGACTAAAGTGAAAGGGACTTGAAGTTTTCAGGACTAAACTATAATTTAAAATAGACAAAGGACTGACGTGGAAGGTTTTCAAAACATATGGGACCAAAATTGAGACAAAAAAAGATATAGGACTGATTTAGGACCTAAAGCAAAGATACAGGACCAAATACGAGACAAAAAAAGTTATAGGACTGATTTGGGAACGGGGGTAAAGTTACAGGACCAAATTCGAGACAAAAAAAGTTATAGGACTGATTTGGGAACTTTATCAAAGTTACAGGACCAAATTCGCACTTTGGCCAAAAAATAATTAAAAAGGTCTCTCTAGAAGGAAAAATATATTGAAAAAAAAAAAGTGTCTCTAGAAATGGCAAGCTGATGAAACCGTGAAACGGTGTCGTGGGACACCAGTCACCATCATCGTCTTCACGGACTCCACAGGAATAAATACCGAGGTCCCTCACGTTTACTCTTTAGTCCTCACTCATATATCCTCACTCTCACGCCACCTTTGCCCTTCACAAAGACCATTCTTCCTGTCTTTCTGATCCATTTCTCCCATAACAAATCAATGGCCAAAGAACCAGTTCGCGTTCTCGTCACTGGTGCTGCAGGTATGATCTTTATCCCCATTTTGTCAGCGGTTACTCTCTGCCTCGGATCCATGATTTATTACGCCTTTGATCCACCATTGAACCTAATCTTGGATTTCTTTGTCGTCTTTTCATAGTGGGACTGTTTAAATGATATCTGCATGTCATGTTCGATCTCGATCCGATATGGGTTCAGATCTGAAGTTTGTTCATTTTTTGCCTCTGGATTATGATATAGCTTATGACTTCTTGCTTTTTTTAAGATTGTGGATTATTTGTTGTATTCAAAGTCATAATTTCCTGTTAGTCTAGTGTCGAGATCCTCTATTGTCTCATTTATATAGACTGGTACTGCATCAACACGTTCTTCTTTTGTCTTTCGACAAATAAGAAGCATATAATGCTACGGTGTTCAGTACGTAGTTTGACTTGTTATTACTATGTCTGAATGAAGTTTAGCAGCTTCCACGGTTGCTTTTTTATAGTTGCGCTCTCATAACATCTATAGTATAATTTTAAAATCCTGTTTTCAAAATGCTCAATTTATGCTCTGACTTTTCAGGAGAATATGTTGTTCTTTTGTGAGTGTGAAACTTTTAGCCATTCTTTATATTTAAAGATGTGTTTTGGCACTTGAAGGTTAATGCTTAAAGAATCAGAGTACTTTACGCTTTTAGGCACCAGTATGTCTCAGATTGGTTTTTTATTGTAGGACAAATTGGATATGCCCTTGTCCCTATGATTGCTAGGGGCGTCATGCTGGGTCCTGACCAGCCTGTTATCCTCCACATGCTTGACATTCCACCTGCAGCAGAGTCATTGAACGGGGTTAAAATGGAGTTGGTGGATGCTGCATTCCCACTTCTCAAAGGTTTGATTTTTCCTCCATGTGACATGTTTGTTTATAGATGTCCCATTCAGAATTGAAATATATGCTTTTTGGACATTTACTTCTTGAAATATTGGATGGTTCACAAGACTCCATGATCTTATACTCTTATGAGATAATCTGTTCCAGGTGTTGTTGCAACAACTGACGTAGTTGAGGCATGTACCGGTGTCAATATTGCTGTAATGGTTGGTGGGTTTCCAAGAAAAGAAGGCATGGAGAGAAAAGATGTGATGTCAAAAAATGTGTCTATCTACAAGTCTCAGGCTTCTGCCCTTGAACAGCATGCAGCTGCAAACTGCAAGGTCATCCATTCTATTGAGAAAAGTTTTTGTAGTTGCAAAGCTCTTGGTTTTGTGCTTAGTGTTTTGTGAGATAAATTTTACTCTTTTGTCAAATTTTCCCTTGAATTTTTCTACATTATGACAAAGAGAAAACTGATAATTTGTAATCCTATCTAGCCCAATCTTGGTTCATGGTTGAGTAAGTTTCATTCTCTATTCAAAATTATTCATTTTAATGATTTTATTATATGTCTATTCAAACATTAATTGCTTAACTTTTGACTTTTTTCTTGCAGGTTCTGGTTGTTGCTAATCCTGCAAACACTAATGCATTGATCTTGAAGGAATTTGCACCTTCTATTCCTGAGAAAAATATTTCTGCCTTGACTAGACTGGATCATAACAGGGCCTTGGGCCAAATTTCTGAGAGACTGAATATCCAAGTTTCTGATGTAAAAAACGTTATAATCTGGGGTAATCATTCATCAACTCAGTATCCTGATGTGAACCATGCTACTGTTCAAACCTCAGCTGGGGAGAAGCCTGTCCGTGAGCTTGTTGCAGATGATGCATGGTACTTGCACGGACAAATATATTTACTTATTATATGTTTGATATTTTCTTCTCTGTCTCCCTTTTTTTTATTGATTTTCAAATTTTGAATTTGTTATTGGTTTGAAGGACTGAATGGATTTTTTTTTTGAAAGGTTGAATGGGGAATTCATAACTACTGTTCAACAGCGTGGTGCTGCAATTATCAAAGCTAGAAAGCTTTCAAGTGCACTATCTGCTGCAAGTGCTGCTTGTGACCACATTCGTGATTGGGTTCTTGGAACTCCAGAGGTTTGTTAAGTTTCACCTTATTTTTTAATTTAAAATCTGTAAAAAAATTGTCGTACTTAATTTCATTCTTTCATTGCAAATGCAGGGCACTTGGGTGTCAATGGGAGTATATTCTGATGGTTCTTACAACGTACCAGCTGGGTTAATTTATTCATTCCCTGTCACTTGCCGCAATGGGGAGTGGAACATAGTTCAAGGTAAGAATCTTGTTATTCTACTGGAAGAATTCAAGCTTAAATGGTGTCTTTCTTTTTTTTGTTTATTGAACAAATATTTGTCTTGAATATTTTGAATCTTAAGCAGATTGGACCATAATTTCATCATTGGACACTTCGATTTTCCTCCCAAGTCCCTATTAAATTTTTTATTGTCTTTTTTGCACTACCTAAATTTACAGTTATTACTAGCAATATGAATTTGAATTGGACCTGATTTGCTCATTTCCAATTCACCAGTCTGATGTGTTTGTGGACTAGAAGATATAATGTCTTGCCATTATAGACTGAAAACAAACGTTTTGCCGTAAATATTGTAGCTACTTGTATGAGTGAAAATATTAGTGGAAACCCATAGTCTGCCCATTTTGTGCAATGAGTGGTGTGTTCTTTCTGTTGACATTATCTTGGGATAGTATCAAAACAATTTTGCCCAGTCTGTTGTCAAATCTAGTATTGTGACATCAAGTTGCCCTCTTCTTTTTAGTATTGTTTGCGTGGTTTGAAATTGGCACACTAGTTATCCATGACATTCACTGCAACTATTCTGATATAATTGAATATATCCAACATAATATATATTTTTTTTAAAATTTTCTGGCAGGACTTCCCATTGATGAGTTCTCGAGGAAGAAATTGGACTTGACAGCAACAGAGCTCTCGGAGGAAAAGGCTTTGGCTTACTCATGCCTCTCTTAAGCTGCTTGTTTTTTGCATGCGTTGTAGGTTCCCTGGTCTTTTCTATAAAGGTAGTTTCAATTTTTGAATAATGCATGCTTTTAAATAAAAAGGAACTGCCAATGGAGATGCTGCTGTCTAAAGTAATCACTTTAAATGCAGCATCTAGTAATGTTTGTACTGTGGTATTGGACACATAAGAAGATGCGTTTGAATGCGCTTAGATCTTTACTGAAGCAGTAGTTAACCATCTTTTGAATTTATTTTCTTTTAAATCCCTCACCGGTGTTTGTCATGAACTGATGATTGAATGAGATTTCGTGTTATTTGGGGGTAAGGTATTAAAATTTAACTATTTTATATTTCTTTTGGATATAAAATTTAACTATTTGCAAAATCAGAAGTCGAATAATTATTTTGATACTCAATTCCATCTGAATCTAGATATGAGAAAAATATATCATTTTATTCATGATATTTTTAAGAATGGATCCTCTAGAGTTCCTTTCGTTAGAGTTCTTATAAAGTATGAGAGAGAGAAAGGAAGAGAAAAGAAGAGAGAAAGAAAATATTATTTGACATGTTTTTATTTCATGAATTTTATATTTTCTCTCTCTTCTTCCTTTCTCTCTCTAACTTCACAAGAATTCTAGAGGATCTAATCTTGATATTTTTGAACTTGAATTACTTAAATTTATATAAAACCACACCTAGAAAATTTTCTGATGATTCCGTACATAAGATTATGCAACTAACATCGTTTTATCTAGTCTAGTGGTTGGTTCACTAAGTCACTTAAGCAAGTATCGGGGGTTCGATCCCCGTTTTGTGTATGCAGTAATTGGTTAGCGATAAACCTTTGATTAGAGCTCAGATTTGCTGAGGATTAGTTCTTAACTCATCGGGCTGAGGATATCTTGGACAAAAAAAAACATTGCTTTATCATTATTTATGTTGAAAGTTTCCGGGATAGTATAAAAATGAAAAAAAATAGAAATCCTTATATTTAGCATTTTATATATGAAATATGTTGGCCACATTCTTTCTTTTTTCTCGGTCAACATATTGCATGTTGGTCATATTCATCCAACTCTTCTTCGTACCATGTGCTTATTGGGTCAAAAGCCCAAGAGTCTTCTTCTTAAATATATTTTCATTGACTCTTAAATGATCGCATCGTTTTGGACCGCATACAACTTCGGTCTTATATAATTATTACTATGAAATTTGAGCTTGGACTCTACTATAAAGTATATCTTCATAAATTACGTGTAACACATACAAGACATTGTTATGTAAATATAAAACATTAAATTTTGAAAATTTTAAAATAAATGTTTATTTTTCTTTACTTTATTAGTTTTTTTTATTGATGTATAATTTTAGACATGGATTGCCCTCAAAGCTCTTGAGATTTCATGATGCCAAAAGTTTTGGAGTGAACGTATATATTTGAGGTATTTTAAGGAGGAAGGACTCTTGTTGATGCACCGCTAATGGACCTCTCTTTCTTTGGAAGAACAATTAATTAAGGAGTACTTTCATCATTAATTAATTGTTAAGTGGCAGAAGTGACTTGTTAATACAATTTCTAAAGTGCCTTAGTGACTTGTTAGACTAGGCTACACAGGAATGAGGTTAATTTCATTTTTTAGTCCATGTCAAAAAGTTGATGTTCGGATGGGGAGAAAGTTAACGACAACATTTAAGTATCAGCCAAAGTTATATATATTGTGCACGGCCATCTTCATAATTAATGCTTGTTCTGCTTCTTTTTCGCTTAATTAAGATGAATATAATAGTACTATATCATTATTGATATTTTTTGTGAAATCTTCGCAAATATTGTTCTTCGTGCACAATAATGCAACTCTAACAAATAGCTCTTACGTAAGAATAAGATTAATGGGAAAAATTAAGTAGACTAGCTATGTCTTCCATAAAATGAGACACACAAACGAAGACCAAGACCATACTTTTCTTTTCATATAGACAACCCCACTACATGTTAGTAATTATTACTAAAGACTTAGAAAAAATGTAACGTCAACATTAAAAATTTCGTCCTGGTAAAATAGAGTTAATGTTCCCTCAACTTTGTTAGCTTTTGGTTATATTCATTCAAAAGTTTCGTCAACATTTTTCATGACAAAAAAAAAGGCCAAAACTCTATTTTGGTCCCTAATGTTTACTCTAAATTTTGTTTTGGTCTCTAACATTTTTTTGTTCCGTTTTGATCTTAATGTTTCCCAATAATTTTATTTTGGTCCTTATTAGATTTCATAATCGGTCTCTAACTATATCTTTTTTGTGTTCAAGATCGAGTGCAATGAAATCAGAGTCATGGGTTAAATTTGATGAATTCTTTTTCTACCCAATTAGAGTCATCAGCAAACGAGGCCAAATCAGATCTAAAAGTGGGCCGCTCATTTCATGAATTTGGTCATATCTAGCTTTAAGTACGAATGCAACAAAATCAGAGCTACAAGTTACTCTTGATGAGTTCTTTCTTTGTCCAGATAGAGTCATTGACAAACGATGTCAAATAGTACTCTAAAAGTGAGTTTGGTCAAAACATCAATATCAACTTTCAAAGTATTATTTGACCTCGATTGTCACTGGTTCCAACTAAACAGAAAGAACTTGTCAAGAGTGACTCATAACTCCAATTTCATCATATTCAAACTTAAAATAAATGAGATAACTATAACCAACTTTATGAAATGAATAACTCACTTTCAAGCTCGATTTTATCTCGTTTGTTGACAGTTTCAACTAGACAAAGAAATAACACATCAAGTGTAACCCATACCTTCAATTTCATCGCATTCAAATTTGAAATGAGATATATATAATCACATTCAATAGTTCATGACCAAAACAAATTAATAATTTTATGATACATTAAAGATCAAAATGGAATAAAAAAATATTATGGACCAAAAAAGGGTTTTGGCCAACTAACAAAAAAAAGAAAAAAGATTTGAGAGGATAAATGCATCCAGTGTTTCATAAGAGTAATGATGATATCTCCATAAACTATTCTGCCAACTCTATCGTTGAGTCTTCTACTTAATTAGCCAAGTATATACCGTGGTTTTCAATGTGTTTCACATGATCCATTATATATCGTGATTTTCAAAGAGGACAAAGAATCGTATATCTCATAAAAGCCAGGTTAATCAATATATATTCGAAATGCCGATAAAAGCAAGTTTTTTTTTTTTTTTTTGCCTGAGATTAATTAGTTGATTATTCTTTGTCGTTAATGAGGCATTTAGTAAAGATAAAAAAAAATAATTTGAAGATTATATGAGGTATGCACTATACTAATTCTATATTTGGTACGTGAATTATAAAAATAATTTCAATAATATTATATTCTAAAAAATAGTTCTAATTTCATAGATTATTTTATTCTAATTAAATTAACCAAATTATCCAACTATTTCTATTATATTTAACAAAGAACCGTTCTAATCCCATGTTTAATTTTTTATATGATCACTTCAGTTAATTTATTATGATAACATTACTCCTTCAAACCATAGTTTTAAACTCAGACTGGATCGCTCCGGTCAACCTGAAATCTGGTGACCCGGGTGTCAATCCGGTTCGGATGACTCTAGTGGACCGGAAAGCAATTGACCTGAAATTTTTCTGAGTCAATCCTCTGAACTGTTCATGTGACCTGTTTTTTTTTAAAAAAAAACTGAATTTAGCATATTCATTTATATGTCTGACTTCATTTTTTGGTGCGGATGGATTGGTTCCAATATTAATAACCAAAAGTTTCCATCTTCATTAATCAGCTTACAATCTTTGTCTTTTCGAATAAATTTTCATTTAGCTCAGTATCATCTAGCTCTGTATATTTCTTCTCTTTTTTTTCCTACTAATTTATTTTCTAAATGAATATTCATTAATGAATTTATGAATATTGGTTTGTGTTGATAATATGTGAAAGTTAAATAGTTGTTTGTATTTGATTTCTAAATAATAATAACTAGATTTCTAAACTATTTCTTTAACAGAATGTCATCTTTTAATTTAAGTTTCATGTAGTTGGGATCTAAATTTAAGTACTTGCTTGAGTTGAGATTCAAAAGTTATTTTTTGTGTTATGCTAATCAATTCCATGTTTAAATTTGATTCCTCATAACTTAATATGTGTATAAGAGATTTTTCAAGTTGATGCATATCAATATATGTAAATGTATACATATATTTGTTATTTTTCTTATTTGACCGGACCAAGTGAGTTTTTGGTGACCTAGTGGTTGAACCAGTGACCCAACCACCCTAGCTCTTATCAAGTTGGTCCGTGTTTACAAACTATGCTTCAAATTTCAACAAAGATATTTTTGCAAGTATTGAAAAAAAATGTAACAATTAGGGAGGTGACAATAAATAGCCGAACTCAGGACCAAGGCATCAACTCTCTCGTGTCAAGAAACTTGTTCATTTCAAAATTTATACAATTAAATGAAGCTAAATTTGGGCTTGTGCCCCTTTTACTCACCCAAAAATAAAATGAAGCTATTTTTTTTAACTTCCAGGATACCAAATTACTTGAAGAAATCAGGGAAAATGTTCGAAGACTCAATACATGATAAGGGTAACTCAAATCTCATTATCCGTTTGAGTGAATTCAATTACAAATAATGAATAACCCTCTATATCCTAGTTAAATAAATAAATAAGAAGACATTCATGTATAAGTAAATATGTTCATCAAGACCTGACCTACTATTTTTCTCTCTTTTTGTGTTGAAATCAACTTTTGCAAATTGTGTTAAGTAGATTTCACTATCGACACCTTTTACCAATAACGCCCTCAACATGTTCGTGAAAAGTTCAGAATGGAGGCAACTCTATTGAATCCCCTGTTTTGAGGAATATGTCATACCAAAAACCCATCTCATCGTCAAAATTTGAGCTATTATTATACCCATGACTCTGTTGGACTGATTCAATAGATTCAAATTCAAGTGGGTATTGATGAACTTGTAATTGATCATTGTTGGTAGTGGAGCTGCTGTAATTATCATCCATTGCTGCTTCAGACCAAAAGCTTTCATCAATCTCAGGCAAGATCTCCAGAGAATCTATGTCTATGTCTTCTTGTTCACTCTTGATGTGCATATGAATATCACTCATGTTCTTATCATCATCATGGGTTTCTCCAACTGTGAGTAGTGATGATGAGAAATCGCTGGAAGAAGTAGTCACAGTGCTAGAATTAGAATCAGATCGTTTGATTGATGGCTTAGGCTTAGACTTATTGGATCCTCTGCTTTTTGTTTTTGTGTCAATGGGTTGGTTTGTTTTCTGAAGCCTCTTCTTCAAGTGAGTATGCCACACATTTTTTATCTCGTTGTCTGTTCTTCCTGGTAATTCAGCTGCAATTGCTGACCATCTGCAAAACAAGGACAAAAATTCATAAATATTTCTATATCATATTGGAAAACCTGATGCTGATTGATTGTATTAGTGGTATTATTAGTATAGATGCATGTGACATGTATATATATTGTTCAGAGAATCTTGCAGTTTTTTGGATCATTTTCATGTTTCGATGACATTGTCTAGTTGCGAGAGAGGGGCATACCTAGATTTACTCGCAATTAATTAAATGGCTGTCTAGTCGCCATAATAGAATAATTCATAATACGTTAGAGAACAGTCCCTTTCTTTATAATATTACAGGAAAGTTCACAGCTAATGCATGCACACTAGATAGCCCCCACCACTTTGTTTTTTTTTATTATTATTTATTGTTTTTTGTTTTTTCATCGAAGAAATTGAAGAGAACAAATTAAAAAGGAATCTGGAATCAAGAAATCCCAAATCCAGTTTCTAAATTACCTGAGTTTCCAATGGTTGATTTATTAACCTGTTTCTCTTATATGCTTCCTTAGGATAATTTTCTTGTGTGTTAAGGACTAACTAGGAGTAATGCAAAATGAATGTGATATATGAACCAGAAGAAGAGATTTTTAAAAAAAAAAAAAAAATAAAAAAAAAATTACCTGTTTCCCATAATCTCATGGAGCTTCATGATAGTTTCTTCTTCTTCTATTGTGAAGTTTCCTCTCTTAATATCTGGCCTTAAATAATTGATCCACCGCAATCTGCAGCTCTTGCCACATCTTAAAAGACCTGAGAAACATATCACCATACATATACATATATCAGAAGACAATTACATCAACTTAATCTTGCAAAACAGATCAAAGAAAGGGGACAGAGGAAAATTAAACAGAAGGAAGTGTTAATTAAGATTAGATTAATTAATCAAAGTTAACCTGCTTGTTTAGGGAGGGCACGCCAGTTTCCATGGCCATGCTTTTGGATGTAAGAGATCAAAAGATGATCTTCCTCATGAGTCCAAGGACCCTTTTTTAGTCCCATCTTTTCACAGCAAGGAGCTCTCACCATTTTGATTTAATTTCTGGATCCCTTGTAATGTATATGTATATGTATATGCCTTTCACTAAATATATATAGCAAGTCTCTGTGTAGCTATAGCTTAGCTAGATATTTAGCTCTATACTTTTCTAGTACTGTTTGTATGTAGTTGTGGAAGAATGAAATGATGGGAATTAGTAGAAGATCTTCGTTCTCAGCTTTCAACTCCGTTTCTAAAGGGAAGCATATGGTGGCTATTTATGGATGGATTATTGGATATTCCGCACGCCAAAAGGCGATAGAATAATAGTCAATACGAGAAAATCACCCCATGTCTCTCTATTCAAACCATTGTGCACCTTCGTCGAAAATCGATCACTTTTACTTCTCTATTTTTTATTGTTTTATTTGTTTTTTTAGAAAAATTACTTTTCTGTCCTTAAATTTATAAGGGATATAATTAATTATTAATCGTTGTTTGTGTAAGTGTAACGGACTACATCATCTATCTTGTCACCTAGTACAATTGATTAGCAGACAGGGGTGTTACAAACTGCGACGTAACTTAACTAGGTTGAACGGTATGCCAAAAACCCTAGCCTCCGTTAATTAAAATGCTTCCTCTTTTCTTTTAGAAAAAAAAATTGACCAGATTTTAGAAAAAAAANTACTAGTTTTTTTTTAAAAAAAAAAAAATGAAGTGATCTGTATAATTTTGATATATACAACTCAATTTAATTGTGTAAGGATGGTTAGTTAATTACAAAATAAGAAAAATTATGTAAGTACTTTTTTTATTTATTTTAACTCACGTTCTAATAGTACTTTAATTTCTTTAATCTAAAGAAAGATCATTATAATATTAGAAAAGCTTTTGTCAAGGAAATTTTTGTAAAGAAATACAGAAAGTTTGGGAAATAAATGCTGATATCTTTAATTTGTGGGAGTATGTATAAATTATTAAAATTAGTTAATTAGAATTAGCTATCATATATCTGGACAGTAATATATATATAGGATATAATTTTATGATTGAGTGCTTTAGTTTTCAGAAAAACTTAATTCCATTTCAATTAATAATGAATTGCACATGGCCTGCTTTTAAACAAAGTCAAACTTTTACAGTACTTAAATTGAGCAAGTCAAGTTGGTCAAATAATATAAGCTACCACTTGGACAGTGTAGGATACAATTTTATAGTTTTTTTAATTATAGAAAGAGAAATAAAGATAAGCCTTAGCTCATGAAAGCAGTATTATTTGGTCTTTGTTTTGTTTTGTTTCGGCCATGCATGGGGCCAAAAATACGAAAGGGTTGCACCACTTGTCATTGAGGCAGCCATTTTGTAAACACACGTGCTTTGATAATAATTGATATATTTGAGTCTCGTCTGCAACCCGGCCAATAGAGCATTTATACACGAAACACTTCATTTTTTTTATATATTGTTATTTTCATGAAAATATTTATTTATAGTTATATCCTTCGGGCTTCGACGTTTGAAAGTGATACGATAACACTTTAATAAATGCATGTAGTTACTCTTTTATATATCGCTACATAAGTAGCTAGATGTCCAATTCTTGAAAAGATCAAACATTTATAAGTGGAATTTAGAAAGTGAATAATTAAATATTTCCAAGTGTATGTATATTAGTGGAAATATATTGATTTAAATTTTATAATTACACTATACAGTTTTTCATAATTATTTATTATTTTATTTGATATAATATAAATCAATAGTACATAGCTAGTGTGAGATTTCTTTTTCTAAAGTAATGAAATTTATTTAATTTTTTCACTACTTTATATTTCATGAAATATTTTATGCAAATATATTTTAGAATATGGTTTGGAAGATCAATTATCAGAAGGCTCAAAAGTTATATATATAAAACTATAATAATGCGTGTGTATATATACTATATTATATGTGGGAGGAGTCTTCTGGCTGTTTTCACATTTATACTAAAATAAATATATTACATATAATTAAAATAAGAAAAATTTTATTATTTGGTCCCTCTTTTTTTACAAAGTCAACAATTTAGTCCCTCATTTATTTTACGTACATATTTGTGTACGTAACCTATAGAACAAAATAAAAGGTCTACGTAGTATGTAGTTATGACTTATGACCATAAAAAACGTGAGCTACCAATTAACCAGTAAAATGTTTATTAATCACTATGTTACGTTATATACGTATCTGTATGTGTATTTTGGTTTAAGTGCATACGAAAGAACAGTGCGTATATATGGAAATATACCCAAATGAAATAAATTAAAGGCGTTGGCCAATATATATATATATATATATATATATAATTAAAGTCGATGCGGAAAGTATCAATTCTGAATTTCTGATCTTAGGCCTATAATCGAAGTTCCCAAGTACGAAGGGAATTGAACCCTTCTGCCGACAACAGCGTAATCTTGGTGACAACCTCAAAATTATTTTTGGAGGGATAAACAAATTATACAAATCAAATTTTAAGACTTCCATTTGTTAAAAAGGCTTAGAACAATTCACCCATTATGTTATAGAAAAATTCAAACTGAAGTACTCAAATTTTGACTTGCTCTCGTTTTATTTTAAGGAAATGATGGAGGGTGTGTGTATTATATATATATATAATATTCAAAAGCCGAAAAGATGGAAACGAATCAACGATGCATGGACGACCTAGGCCTAGCTTAATAATGTTTCAAACTTCATTATTAGAGATGGTCTGCTTTTCATAAGTGATCTGAATTCTGATATATATATATATATATATATAATGGAATAATTGTGGTTTATATGTGTACGTAGATTAGAGTAAGTCAATTGTGTTGGACTATAATATCAGTGAATGGGCTCACTACAAAAAAAAAAAAAAGACTATCTGTGGTAAGGTGGTCACTCAAGTGTCGTCACCCATATGGAAGTTTTAGATGTATCAAAAGTTAGCGCCTACTGATAAGTAAACGAAAGTGCAATAACCATGCATGGCTGAATTCCATTAATCAGTGAAAGATAAATATATACCAATTTAGATCTTCTATAGTACTTCAAGAGTGTAACGCTAAGAGAAAAATAAATAGGGTAGAGAGATCAGGCCAAAAAAAAAAATGATAGAAAGAAAAAGTGTTAATGAGACTCACTTTCTCTCTCTACTTGTTCCTTTCTCTCTTAACACTACTATACATTCCTCAATGCATGATGTGTGATGAGGCTCGGAGAAAGACGGAAAACAAATCTAACTAATTACATGCCATACTAGCTGGCTTCTAACAGAAATGGTAAGAGAAAAATCTACCAATATACAACGTGTAAAATACAAATAATGGAAAGAATAAAATGAATTATAAAATATATTATAATATATACACGGTGGAATTCTACCATTAACTTGCCCATTAATTACTCCTAATGTTGCATATTGATATATATATATATATATATGGCTTCAACAATAATTCTGTAAAATATCCATTCGTTGTTTATTTGGTTCAGTTATTAATAATTTAATAGTTTGCATTAATGATGTTGTTTTTTTTTTAATTCACATCGGTGACGAGCATTTTCACACACATTTTGAGCAAGTATGTATATAAGTGTATAACTATCTGTGCAATAATCCTTAGGCTCCAAAATAAAGCATACATAATTAGTCATGCCTAAATAACCTGTATATATGCATGCCCAACCAAATTTTACATTTAGTTTTATCTTATAATTATAGATAATCAAAATACTCATATTCAATGAGCTAGCCTAGTATTCTGTTTTACTTAAAAATTTTGACTCTGGTTTTGAGTCCAAATTCTAATTTAATGGGTCAAATAATAGGTAAGGAATTACTTATTCAACTTTTACCTTAATTGTAATAATAAATATTTATTAAAATTATATATTTTAAAATTTTATAAATTTAAAAAATATATATTTGTAAGGATAAAATATTACATATTTTATATACATTTAATTAACTTAATAAAATATTCATATTTATTATTTTGTTATTAGTTGTTATTGATAAAAAAATTCTTTATATTAATTAAAAATTACTTATTTTAGATTTTGTTGAGTCTTTGTTCAAATATAAAAATTTAATAATTATAAAATTTAAGTATGAGAATTAATTTTGACCCCATAAAATTATACCTTTATATCAAAATTAAGACGGAAGAAAATTAAAGAAAAAACTCAACGGGGCTATAATTTAATTGGATTTGAGATTAAAAAGTGGTTCAAGTACAAATGCGACTTGACGTTTGCATTGAGATATTAATTAGCTGTCTCATATATTATTGTCCAGCCCTGCACTCGCAGCTAGTTGTGCCGACGCCCTTCATGATTAGACATTACCTTTTAGTGTGCAACATGTTGATTCATACGTACAGATAATAGAGTTTATCTATATATATCAAGGATTCTTTACACACACGTATAGGATGTTTATATTAACTTACTGTAATAAAAATATTTTCTTTTTTCAGCTTGAAACCATCACAAGAGTATGCTTTAAAGGAAGCCGTCACTGTCACCGTTTAAAATGTTAGAAGTTAGAACTCAAACTGAGGGTGCGTTTGGATGGGGAGATTAAGTTAAAAGAGGATAAAGAAATGGGGGAGATAATAAAGGAGAGGTAAAGAATTTGTGTTATAAAGGAGGTTTTTAATAAATGTTGTTTGGGAAAAATGAGAGATAAAGGAGGAATTATGATGTGAAATTATTTTAAAGGGTATGTAATGATTGTGGTGTGTTGAAATAATTGTATTGGTATTTTAAATTTGTATAGGGATAAAAATGGTAAAAATAAAGGAGGATAAAAGAGTGGTTATTTTTTTTTGGGTTTTGGTGTTAAAAAAGTAGTATGAGTAATGATTGCCTCGAAATTAGTGCTAAAGGAGGAAGTTAATAAAGGAGATTTTTGGAGTGGTAAGATAAAGGAGGATGGAGGTGTGAATGTGGGACCAAAATGTAATTTTTGAGTAGTGAATTGTAAAATTTTGGGGACTAGACTATATATTTTTCCTGTTTACCGTCTTTTAATTTTATTTTAAAATTTTGATACTACAAAAAATATTACCCATGTATATAATATAGGAGGGACCAAAATGTATATTTTCTTGGGTATGAATTATGTATTTTTCAAAATTTTCTTCTTCAGTAGTTGCAGAACCAAAAATATTAGCCATATACTGAATGATGGACTAATATGTATCTTTTTTGGGTAAATTACACGGCGGTACCCTGTGGTTTGACCCTATTTCAATTTGGTACCTTGTGGTTTGAAACCTGACACTTTGGTACCCTTTGGAGCTATTATGTAATTTTAACCATAACAAATTTACAAAAATTACCAATTGACCCAAAATTTTTTCAAAAAAGTACAAATAGGTCCCTGGATACATATTATTTAGGGACTAAAATGAGAACTTTAAAGTTTTGGGTACATATACAAATAGGTCCCTCAAAAATTACCAATTGACCCTGTGNATCCCGAAAGGTGAGGTTCAAGAGAGTTGTGCGGACTATAGACCCATCAGCTTGTGCAATGTGACCTACAAAATTATCTCCAAAACCATCACTAATAGACTTCAGGACATCATTACCAAAGTCGTTTCGCCCTTCCAGAATGCTTTTGCAAAAGGTCGGTCAATAACGGACAATATCTTGCTTGCTCACGAAGTTCTTCGATATATACGGAGACATAAAAAAGGTAAAGCCTTTTGGGCAGGTATTAAAATTGACCTTCTTAAGGCATATGACAAGCTTTCCTGGCAATTCCTTGAGGATGTCCTTCGCTACATGGAGTTCCCTGACCATTGGATACAAATCATCATGCAATGTGTCAACACGGTGAGTTTCAAAGTTAAGGTTAATGGGGCGCTCNAGAGAGAAAGTTGTAAGGGTAATAAATAAAAATATTTTAATATGCAATTTACAAATATACCCTTTGAGTATTTTATTATTTTATAGTAAAAAGTAGGTAATTATAGGTAGTTGAATAGGGATATGTTAGTAATTTGAGAAGTTAAAGGAGAGGTAAAGGAGAAAAATAAAGGAAGGGAAGATAACTGTAAAACAAACAAGGTTTTTTACTGTAGCTCTAGTATTAAAAGAGTAATGGGAGATAAAGGAGAGATAAAGGGAGATAAAGGCGCATCCAAACGCACCCTGAATCTAATTTCTTCACTCACTTTAGTCAGTTACCGTCTTGAGCAAGATATAGTTTGAGTAACTAATATATTATGATGCATATATGTTCTTACCATTACACCTTGATTTACCGTTAAATATAAAATTCAATCGTAGGCTATAAAAAAATTATTTGTCCATTTAATTTGCAAATTAACAAAGCATACACCACTTTCAGAGGCTTCTAGTCATTCAAAAATGATGACTGTTGCAGGTAAGTTTAAACAGGTTGATAAGTTCACCAAATATCTCGGTAGCTTCGTAGACGAAGCGCCAAGAAGCAGGAGGATTGCAGAGATCATCATAAGTAAGCTTCAGGACAAACTGGAAAATTGGAAAGCCCGTCTGCTCTCTCAAGCGGCTAGAGTTACCCTGATTAAGTCTGTCCTTACGTCTCTCCCAATTTACCACCTATCTTACTTTAAAATGACAGACAGTGAAGCGCATAGATGCGATATGATAATGAGTAACTTCTTTTGGGGGAACACGAATGGGGGTAAAGCCCCACACATGAAGGCTTGGAATAAAATCTGTATTCCGATTGATCGAGGAGGTTTGGGTATCAAGAGAATGAAGGAGTTTAATTCCGCAATGTTAGGCAGGCAAGCGTGGCGCATCATCAGTTTAAAAGATAGCCTCCTGTCTAAAACTTTCCATGCCAAGTATAATAAAAGGCAGGATGAAACCAAGTTCTCCTGCAATTCCGTTGCCTCTCCGTTCGCTAGACATATATGTTCCCGTATCAATGATATCCTCCAAAATTGTAGGTGGCGAGTTGGCAACGGTAAAGACATTAAGCTGACCAGTGAACTTTGGTTCAAACCTGATAGAGTGGATGCCACTCTCACTAAGGTTTGTCATCTGTTTAATCAACATGGCCATTGGGATAGAGGAAAAATCCAACAAGTTTACAATAATACGAATATGCAAGCTATTCTGCGTATGCCAATTTCCCATAGTGACTCAAGAGACAGGATCGTTTGGAAAAACAGTAGCGATGGCCAGTATGTCGTAAGCACTGCCTACTCTTTAATGACCACTGAAACCCAGGGAGATACTCAGATTAACTGGAAGCAATTTTGGAAGTTGCCTTGCTTACCCAAAATTCTACTGTTTGGATGGAAATGCCTTACGAGCACTCTTCCGGTAGGGGCCAACCTGCTCAAAAAGAATTTTAACATTGATGCTACTTGTATTTTCTGTCACCACAGCACTGAGGATGAGACACATCTTTTTCTTGCTTGCCCGCTAACCCGAGCGGCCTGGTTCTGCTCCCCGTTAGCAATCCGTAGTGACCATTACGTGCCGGATGGTATTATCCTTTGGCTAAGAGACTCCTTCAAAAATATTGACACGGACGCCAGCAAAAAAGATATGTTTGTGCAAATTCTTGTTTTCATTTGGGCTATCTACCAGCATCGCAACGAGGTGCGCTTCAAGCAATGTGTTGCGGACCCTCATACCGTTATTCAGAAATGGCAAGAAAAAATCTCGCAACTAAACGAAGACGATCATTGGTATCCTTGCCACCGAACTGTTGTGCCTATAAGGGAGGTCTCCCCGGCAAGGGACGTGCCCAATGACTACCCCAGTATCTATTGCTGCTGGCAGAGGAGGAAAAGGCTGAATAAATCTATCTTCGTGGCCTTCCATTTCCAAAATAATGTCCCCACCATGGCTCTTTTGCTGTGTTGCACCGCTGACTTTTCTAAGGAGTCCATCTGTCTTGCAGGTTTCCGTAAGCTGCTTGAAGATCTCAAGACCGCCCGAATGGAGAGAGTGAACTTCCATCTCCAACAACCTTGTATGTTGCACAGAGACCGCCCAAAAATTCATTTTGAGCATGAAGTCATCTTGGAGGATATCACTAAGACTATCGCCGAGCAAGAAGGACGATGGTCGATTAGGAAGCAGCCGCACAACATCCCTCTTCTCCAAATTTTTCCCTCTGTTTTTAGTTCCCTTCATGGCTGTTTTGGTTACCTATAGGCTTTGTTTCTTGTATTCAAAAAATATAATTTGAAATTCAAAGTAAATTATACACCAAGCGTGTTGCAGCTAATTAATATATGAAGAATTGAAGACTCTAGAATTTAGAGTTTTTGTTCAATCAGCTCTTTTCCTGAAACAGGCTGCCTTAAAAATTAAAATAATAAAGCAGTATACTTCAATTTTACGTTGAATGAGGGAAAAAATGTTTTTAATTCCCCAGTGATATATAGCGAAACAAATTAAAGTTAAAGAACTAATTAATAGCTAATTAAAGCCACTTCACTTAAGCAATTATATATATATATATATATATATATATATATCTAGCTATAAAATTAGCTTTCAGATTTAAAGACAAAAGGACTACAAAACAAAATTTATTGATATATTGTCAAGCCATATCCTTTCAATTTTTTTAATCAAATTTTCCCTAAATAAGCACGTGAAGAACAGGGCGCATTCTCAATACATTGAATATTTTCAACAAGAAGAACCAAAGCATTTTTTAATATATATACTTGTCGTTTATGCTTTATTTATTCAAAATAATAATATATTAACAAGATTAAAAAAAAGACCTATATATATAGCGTTGAATTATAAATTACATCTATATAAAAGTCATGAATTATTTTGGATAATCGATTCTGTACCTATGGAAATTAATAATTAATGTCCAATCAAACAATGATGACTCTATCATATGTATGTCAGCCATCAGGCGCCCTGCATTGGGTTTAAAATATTGTTGTAAAAATTAGACCGGACCGGCCGGACCGGTCGTCGAAAAGATGAGCAAGTTGGTTCAACCATTTGAACCAAAATGATAGTTGGACCGGTAATAACCGGCCAAGAATCGGAAACTCGGGTCCAACCGCTGGACCGGACCGGCGGTTCTCAATGTTTTTTTTTATTATTTTTTTTTTATACTGGGTCAGATTTATGTTTTTTTTTTTTTGATTTTGNTAAAATCCTAAACCCTAAACCCTAAAATCATAAACCCTAAAACCCTAAAATCCTAAAATTGTAAAGTGTCCCAAAATTCTTCCAAACATTTCAATTTAGTCCTTAAACTCTAAAACCCCAAATATTAGAACCCCAAACCCCAAACCCTAAAATTTAAAACCCCAAACCCCAAAATCCCAAACCCTAAAACCCAAAACCCCAAACCTAGATCCTAATATCCCATACCCCAAACTCTGAACCCCTAAACCCTAAACCCCCCAAACTCTAAAACCTCAAACCCCAAACACAAGCCCTAAACTCTAAAACCCCAAACCATTAGAATTTGGGGTATGGGATTTTAGGGTTTGGGGTTTTAGAGTTTGAGGTTTGGGGTTTTAGGTTTTAGGGTTTGGGGTTCAATTTTCAGGGTTTGGGGTTTAGGGTTGTAGAGTTTAGGGTATGGGATTTTAGGGTTTGGGGTTTTAGAATTTATGGTTTAAGGTTTTAGGATTTGGGGTTTGGGATTTTAGGGTTTGGGATTTGGGATTTTAGGGTCCAGGGTTTGGGGTTTTAGTTTTGGGTTTGGGGTTTGGGGTTTTAGAGTTGAAGGACTAAATTGAAATGTTTATAAGAATTTTGAGAACTTTACAATTTTAGGATTTTAGGGTTTTAGGGTTTAGGTTTTAGGGTTTGGGGTTTAGGATTTTAGGGTTTAGGGTTTGGGGTTTGGGGTTTAGGTTTTAGGGTTTTTAATACTTTTAAGGACTAAACTGGAATGTTTGAAAGAGTTTTGGGACACTTTACAATTTTATTTTGAGGATTTGGGACTAAAATGAATGAAGATGATGAAAAAGATGGGAAATTTAGAATAATGAGATAAAAATATAACTCAGGGACCTATTTGAATTTTGAATGAAATATTTTTTTTATTATTAATGTTGATGTGGCACGCACAGTTGGCGTTTTTTTTTTTTCCAGTTTTCCAACTACTGACGTGGCACTTAACGTGCCACGTCAGCAGTTAACGGATTCAAGGACCAATTTGACTAACGTTATTAAAATTCGGGGACCTATTTGTCAATTTCCATAAATCAGGAACCAATCTGTCAGCGACCCAATAATTCAGGGACCAATTTGGGAGTTTACTCATTAATTTTGTGTAGCAGCGCAAATTACACGAAATTACAGAAAGAGCGCATGTATATATCCATCCTTTGTGAAAAAAACAAAAAGTGTGTTAGAACAGTACGCAATTACACGAAATTACCGTGATGGGTTCAAATTATGCTTCCTTGTGTTCTATTTTTGGCGTTGAAAGAGTTCCCAAATGATGTCACGACATACGTGTCTCAATGTTTTAGAGATTTCTCATTTTTCGAGAGAGCCAACAAATGAACAAACCAAAAAAAAAAAAAAGAAAAAAAAAGGAAAATGCGAGAGTGCACACGTGTGGTTGACGTTGGATAATGGATGGAATCAGATGCTTCGCGTAGCTTTCCAATTTCCCATTCTAGATAGCCGACTCTAGGACTCACACAATAGAAGAGAAGGGAAGACCAATTAGGAAGGAGTGTGTACTACCAATAAACATTCATCTTTTCCCTTTTAGCCAAGTAAAATACATGCACGTGTGTTAATACTTAATATATGACTATCCCACTCAATTTCAACTTCTCTATCTATTTATCTCTACACATAATCAGGATGAACGTTATCAACACAGTGCTACATAGCCCGACTTTTTCCCCCACTATTTTTCCTTTGCGTTTACATACCTTCTAATTCTATGAGCATCTCGATATACTATATAAACTGCATATTTCTCAAATTACTTTAAACGGTTCAAGTTATTAAGCAAAAAGTAAACCACGTGAAGGATGCATTTGAAATCTGTTTCTGCATTCGAGAGTTTTAAAGAATCATAATAAAACATCATATATACGTTTGGTCAAACCAGTTAATCAGCAAAGTTTCAGAAATTAGGATGTGGGAATGCGCGTAAAGGTTAAAGCATATTTGGATATTTGTTTTAAATGAAACAGTAATATATAAAAAAGACTAAAAAAATATAAACTTAAATCTCCCACGAAAAAAAATAAAAACTCAAAAAGGAGGATTTGCATTTTGGATGTCGATTTTGAAGTGATGAAACCATAATTTTCTGAAAGAGAGGCAATACTGTAAATTAATTGTTTTATAATGTCAAACTATGAATTCAAAATTAATAAATAATAAATGTTTTCAAGAAGAAGACCCCTATTTTAATGAGGAGTTTGTGTAAAAGGGGCAAGTAAAAAAGGAAAGAAAGAATCATGTGAGCGCTAGAGCATTATACGGTCAATATAGTATTTGTCCAGTATGATCACATAAAGAATTTTCATATTTTGAATGAGCGGAAAGCTGGACGAAAAATCCACGAAAAGAATGAATTAATTTCAGAATTTGGCATTATAATGGTGAAACAGTAATAATGGAACCCACTTGGATAATTAAATGCATGAGATTAAAGGGAAATGAAGATTGAAGCGACAAAGTATGTAGTCCACTGGAACTCCACTTGGCCACACTGGTTTAATCTGTTTCTCTATAGCGTTACCAAATGGCGGTGTTCTAATTTCTAATTCATAAATTTGGAGGAACGTAACGTGAATGGAAAATTAAAGGTGAAGCCAACCTCATCACCTCACTGCCTTTTCAGAAATTCAAACTTTACTCGGTTTTAAGATGTTGGCCCCCAAAGATAGATATTGACAAGGAATAGTCATTGAATTGCCTTCATGTTACTACATACATAGTCTCTTGTTTTAGCCCACCTGCACAGCCGGCTGCTGTGGACCAAATCTCGTTCACACCGTGTTCTCTCTCTTATCTACTATCATTCATGAATCCCAAAATAATATAAAAGACTTGTAGACTTGTAGTACTTTTAATCTTTTTTAGAATTTGACTTGGAACCAGTCTTTGCTTCGGACTCCACTTATGACTCCACTCGGTCCTCAGTGACTTCTCTCACTCTCAGTTCCAAGAAACCCCCCCAAAAAAAAAAACTAGGTGAGTCCCACAACATAGTGACACTTTGTTTGACCGACTTAATAAGGTCACTCTTGGCCACCAAGGAATCTCACCTTCTATCACTCCACCTGTACGCTTTCTGTTAACCTTTTTTTAAAAAAATTAAAATGAAATAAATAATTTGATTAACTTGCACACCGCGCTTACTTTTCTCACCACTTGTCACGCAACTTCCTTACCTCTAAATCTGAACCTCCTTATAAACCCCCCTTCACTCTCTCACTCCAATTCACAATTCAACATTTAAACTACAAAACTCACTACTCACCCATCATCCTTCAATTTCTTGAATCTCTCCGATTGAATTAATTCGGTTTTGTGTGAGTTGAGAATCAATCAGATCACATGGCTATGGAAGCTCTGAAATCGCCTACCTCCACTCCTCCCTCGTTCCCCTTCGAATTAGACTCCAACCTTCATTCCTTGGAGGGATGGACTAAACGAAAGCGTTCCAAACGACCTCGTTTCGATCAATCTTCTTGCACCGAGGAGGAATATCTCGCTCTCTGTCTCATCATGCTGGCTCGCGGTGGCTCTGTTTCCACCGCCGCACCGGACCACCATAGCTCACCGCCTCAGGCGACTCCTCCGCCTGCTGTACTGTCCGAGTCGGTGCCTCTAACCACACCAGATCCAATAACCACCGTTCCCAAGCTTAGTTACAAATGCTCTGTTTGCAACAAAGCCTTTTCCTCTTATCAAGCTCTCGGAGGACACAAGGCCAGTCACAGGAAACTCGCCGCCGTCGCCGGCGGCGAAGATCATTCCACCTCCTCCGCCGTTACTAGTACTTCTGCAAACACAACCACCACCGCATCCAACGGTGGTGGAGGTAAAGCTCACGAGTGTTCTATTTGCCACAAGTCTTTTCCCACCGGACAGGCCTTGGGGGGACACAAACGCTGCCACTACGACGGTGGTGCTTCTGCCGGCGCCGGTGCCGGAGCTAGCAGCGTTGTAACTGCCTCGGAAGGTGTGGGGTCCACTCATACCGTTAGTCACAGCGCTCAACGCGACTTCGATTTGAACCTTCCCGCTTTGCCTGACTTTTCAGCCAAGTTCTTCATGTCCGGGATCGACGACGAGGTCGAGAGCCCTTTGCCAGTGAAAAAGCCGCGTCTCTTGATGGCACCCAAGATCGAAATTCCTCAAGACCATTGAATTAGTCAATTCATTTTTTGGGGGGGTTAGAACTTAATTAGAATCATCAGATCAGTTCATTAGGAGGTTACAGATGAAAGGGAATCCTATTTTCTTTCAGTTTGTTCTTGTTTTATTACTTTTCGATTGTTTGGACATTTTGTTTTATTTGTTTCTGTACATACAGTACAAGAACCCTATTCGCTAGTTTAGATTGAGTAGTTTGACAGTGCCTGTGGCAATTCAATTGATTTATTTTTATTCATATTCAAATTCAACTTTAATTTGTTGTTAACTTCTTGTTCTTCTTCTCTCTCTCTTTGAGCTTAATTACGGTTATGGATGAATGGGTGCGCCGCCTAACCTACGCCATGGAATGACCATGATGAAACAGCAGATTCGCGTGAAGGTTTTTTTGTTAGGCCAGTAGTGATGGCAGGCAGTGCCTGTTGAGTTCAGTTGAAACCACTTGCGCATGTTTATGTCTATGTACGTTGTTGACAGTTTTTACTGTTAGCACGCACTGTTGCTATTCAGTGTCCACTACCACTTCACGCAAAAAGTGCACGCTATCTGCTCTGATCCCCCGAATAAAGGATTCCATTACTCATTTTGTTTAATTAATTAACCAAAATTGCAGTAAATAAAATTAGAAATAAACTAGGAGTAGTGTATAGTATGGGCCCGGGTACAGTCCAAATCAAAAGCATGTAAAGGAGAACGATGGTGGTGAGGTGAGTAATGTATAGTATAGTGGTGAGAGGATAAGACCAAGGTTTTGGACTTGTTCACATGGTTATGGTGCAAAGTTGATAATGACGACACGTGGCCTTACTTATCCTCGCCTCTCTTCCAACGCGGACTCTGTTAATTTTTCTATTGCAAGTAACGTGCCGCGTCATTAAATTTGGGTGAGGTTTATTTGCCAGATGCCAAAGTGTAAGGACTAAGGAACAAGGTATATGGTATGGGTACGTTTTGAATGTGAGAAAAGGAACTTAAATTTGTTGCGGTGTAATAATAATAATAACTAATAAACGTGTCGTTTACTTCACATAGTTATCGCCGATCCTTTTTCAATTACTAACTCTTTATCCAGTTTCAATTGGCTTAGGGTTTACCACAGTGATACGGATCGAATCCTTGGTGATAAGCATTATTGAATAGGGGTACATGTGTTTACGGAATTAGGCGGTACCCAACATTGATTTAAAATAAAGTGAAAACACCGTGTATATGGTTGGCAGAGCTGGTAGGTGTACAATATTATTAGGCCAGTTTGTTTTAATTCCCTATGGTCCTAATAAATCTCACTCACCCTCATGAACTCATCATCCACGTTCTTCTTTTTACACTTTCAACCACTCTCTAATATTCCTAATTTGCGTGTTGATTAATAAATACCCAAATTAAAGTCTGTACACGCCCATATTTGTTCACACTTGATGTTTACCGATTCGTATTTCCTGTAGCTTAACTGAACTTAATTCACTGTCGCGGTCTGAATATTGAATTATACACGTTCAAGATCACGCGTACGCGTTAAACTAATATGCGCTTCTAGAAGGATATATTACCGATTCTTCACGTGGAAATATATAATTCGGCATGTGAATGAAAGTTTGATACGTTTGATGATCAAGGAATTGAAGTCCCCAAGAATGGCATGTTGGAATGCCCATGATATCACAATTCACGCTAACAAATTAATTAGAAACGCTAAATGGAATAATGGATACACAATCTTAATCATTTAATATAGAGGGAAACCCACTAGCTACTAAAATTACAGGGAGAAAAAAAAGGAAATGTGGCATGTATTGGACCCCACATATACACGTATTTATAAAATTAACCATACCATTGATTAGTGCTTCGCTAACCAACCCGATCGAACATGTCAATACTCAAGGGTATGCTACCCAAATTAGCAAAATTAAATAATTTGTTCAATTCTTGACGGCATCATAAAATTAAGAAAGAAACAAATATGAAGAGACTGTTCAATGAATTATTTGACCCAGAATCTTTCTCCTTTCTTTTTTTTTGGAGATAAGTTAGCCGAATTAATTAAAGTTGGCTTATAGATAGTTAAGAAGTTATAACAGTACACCTAACTATTGAACTTGCACAAGTGTCCAGATTCATTGTACAACTCTTTGCTAAAGACGGCGCTGGTATTTGTCAGGCAATAAAAAAAAAGAGAGAAAAAAGAGAAAAAGAGGAAAGATAAAGGTGAGGAGTCAAGGACTCATCACTGTACGTAGTAGAAGTGGGAGTGAAGTTTTTGAGAGAAGAAAACACCACAAGTTCATAAAGCCTGCATACCCAATTGGCCACTCTCGCATCGCATAATATCACGTTGAATGAACGTCAAATTACGGCACTTTTTCACCGTGGTAGTGTTTATTTATTTTTTATATCGAGCTTAATTTCCCAATGGACGGTGGTTTTTTATTTTATATTTATATATTTTTGCAGCCTCAGGATGTCACGCAATGTTATATTCTGTTTTGTTCTTATCCTTCCATTTCATGAAGAAGTGTAAAACACAGATTTAACTTTTTGCCGCTTTTGAATTTGTGGTAACATATTAAAATAGATTTGTGTGGATTTTTAATGTTTTGATATGTAAGGGTAGCTGTTGCCCACAACTTATGGGATGGCATCTGCCTTATTTGCGTTACATGTGGCATATGCAATCACCACTAAACATGCTATTGCTAGCTGCCCACACCATTACTTCTCTCACTCTCTCTTTCTCTCTCACACTCTCTCACTCTCTCTTTTTGCATATGCCAATGACATGCTATAATGTATTCATGTTTTACATTCTATTTCTTTATCTGGCACCCTCAATTATTAAAACTATCTTGTCATGTATAGGTTTATCGAAGGCCTTCTCTCTTTCTCTTCTGTCGCTTTTTCATAGGTGTTTTCGTTCTCGAATAGTCTGATTCAGTGGTAAGAATTAAGGGTGATAAAGCAAGCCTTCTTAAAATGGAAACCCATGTATATGGACCTTTCAGGGCCCAATATAATAAATAACTCAAGTGGGTCTTGAATATTCTCTCCAATGGGCTAATGTTTCAACCAAAAAACAACAAGTAATTGTCCACCCAATCCAATCATCTGCCCTTATTATTTCGGATCAAGGACGTTTTGTTTTTCGCCCGACGATCAAGGGCTCAAGAATAATAGTTGTTTAGATTGGAAATGTTGTTTTTTCAAACTAGCGTCCATTAAAAAACTTTTACATTTTTCTTAAGTAATTCTCTACTGAAACCCTAGCGCAGCGACTCTTCCCCTTCACTTTCGTCTCCCTGCGATTCTCTTCCTTGGGCCGCCGCTGACTGCGGCGGTGGCCCTCCCATGTTTAAAGGCATGCTTTTTGGTCCTTTCCTCCGTTAGGGAGGCCTACCCTTCCATTAGGAACGGGTTTTTCTTCGTTAGGGAAGCTTCCCCTTTCATTAAGAAATGATTTTATCTTTTTTATTTTGTATTTTGCTCTTCAGATCTATAGGTAGAACTCAAGTTTGAAGAAGAAAACCCACCTGAAGATGATCTCTCAGAGAGGGATATGGGGGTGTTTGCCTCTTGTGTATCTTCTTTGTTTTTTGATTATATGTTTGTAGATCTGATTGTATAATAGATCTGGGTCTTTTTTCCTCTTGGGTGTTGCCTGAGATTTTATTTTCATCTCCTGTATTGATGATGTATTGATGATGTTTTTCTAGGAAGTTGAGGGCTGTTTGTAGATCTGATTGTATAATAGATCTGAGCGGATGTGTCTGTATTCTTCATGGCTTGCCATGATTTGATAAAAAAAATAACATCCATTGAGTGTGTGACATCTGTTTCTTTCTTCTTCTTTTTTCCTTTGTCTTGCATTTAGTTTTTCTTTTAGAATAAACAATTAGGCGATATCCTCCAAGTTGAAAGGTAAAGATTTTTTAAATGAATTTTATCTTTGTTAACAAAATATTTTCCATACAGCGTTGGCCCAGTTGATAAGGAGTTGACTCATAACTCATAAGGTCGTGAGTTTGATTCTCACTGCCGATGTGAGGGCCTTGTTGCTAGGCGATCTGTAAGTACCTTTGTAAGCTCTACAAAGCTCTCATAGAGCCTGGAAGCTTGCCTAGTCTTAATGAACCTCCGTGCTCAACTCATCTAAACTTTTCTTAATCGAAAAAAAAAATATTTTCCATACAAACAATTCAAACTTAACATGTTATACTTAAGAAATTCAGCCATCTACCAATTATGTTCGTTGGTTCTTAATATATCTAATTGATTTTTATGGGCCTGATAGAGTGATACTTCTATTTGTTGACGAAGCTTGTGGAATAATATATGTTATTTTATGATGTCACAATAATTTGTACAAGCAAAATTTAGTGCACTGTGGGAACATGCAACTAATTACAATATGGTATAATTTTTAAAAATAAATTATGGCAAAACAATTTTTCGTGTCCCTAACGTTTGGGGTCAATTTCATTTATGTTTCTAACGTTTGTTTTATATCAGTTATGCCCCCAATGTAAAATGTTGGTGTCAATTATAACTTAACTTTAATTTTTTTAGGCCAAAGTTCTATTTTGGTCCCTCAAATTTGCTCAAAGTTTCGTTTTGGACCCTCAAGTTTCTGGCAAACTTTCCGGCGAGATACACGACGGTCCCGACAATTATGAAAACTCATAATCCAAGGTTTTTTGACCTCTTGAGTTTAATGTCGGCCTCCATTTTGCGAAAAAAATGACTGAAAAGCCGCCGAAAAATCACATAATCGCTGAAAATTTACACAATCATCAAAAATCATATTTCTAGTCATTTGTTCACAAAATGAAGGCTGCCATTGAACTCAAGTGGTAAAAAAAACATTGGATTAAGAGTTTTCGTAGTTGTCGGGACCGCCGTATATCTCGCCAAAAAGTTCGCCGGAGACTTGAGGGACCAAAATAGTACTTTGGCCCAAAAAAATTAAAATTAGGGTATAATGGACACCAACGTGGAGTATAATTGACACAAAACAAACGTTATGGACATAACTGAAACTAACGTTAAATGTTAGGGGCACAAAAATGTCTTTTACCATAAATTATTAAAGAACTACTCAAAATAATTAAAGAAACTAAACTTTATCAACCATATTTTCATATAACTACTCAAACGTTGATTACGTTGCGGATCCACCACACAATATTGTGGCCAAAAGAAAATTTAGACATACTACATACACGGACAGAAATTTTAAAGATCAGAGTCAAATATGAAAAATTGAGCAAATCAATATCTTTAAGTATAGCATTATAATATTGCATGGTAATGTGGCAACGGACTTTCTGGGGCTATGATTCCACTAGGAACAGTAAAAGCCTAATTGCTTTTCCATAATGGTTATTCCGTCAAACGCACATTCAATGTCCAAAAATATTAAAACGCATACTTTTTCTTCAACCATTTTCTGCAACATTTATATGTGTGAGTGTAACATCACATGTTTTGCTTAATTATTAATCTAATTACATTTACAACGTATGATCATGGATTTTACATAATCACTTGTTTAGACTTCCAATTGCATTTCATAGTAAATCATTAAAACAAAGAACAGTTTTTTGGATAGAAAGACCTCGTGATATTGAGGCAAATATTTATTTCACGTATTATGATATGATTATGTGTATCTTGTATTAGAAGAACCATACGACTAAATTGTTTTAAAATAATGTAGATTGAATTACAAATTATAAATTATAAATAATTAATCAAACAAACTTATAAAGAAACTAAAAGAACCTTAATTTTATGATATTATTATTGGGAGATCAATTTTCGTGGTCAAAGTTCAAAAAAATAAAATAAAAGGCTATTTATTGGGAAATAAATACAAACAAAGTAAGGTCAAAGTGTGAATTTGGTCCTATAACTTTGCATGAGTTCCCAAATCAGTCCTATAACTTTTTTCATCTCAGATTTGATTTCATAAGTTTGAAAAATTCTCACCGTTAGTCCTATTAGTATTTCCGTCAAATTGTCTCCGTTAATGTTGATGTGGCATGATGACTGGGATATTTATGTGGTAAAATGAATTGAAATGGGACCATACTGCAACAAATATTAACATTGTGAATGTATTTTGTGAATTTGACGAAGGACCATGTAAAAATTGCTCCTCTTCTTCATCTTCTTCTTTGAGTTCTCATTCAATCTATTAGGGTTTATTTCATTTTCAACTTTTTGAAGCTTCAAATCCCTGTCTGTTAGAGTTCGTTACTCGTCAGTATCCATGGCACATTCACAAGCTTCAATCGGATCCGTTAGGGTTCGTCCAATATTCATATCATCAGTTGTGGAATATGAAGTTTAATATAATTATGTGATTTGGTGAAGGTGGCTTTGGAAAGTAGTAGTTAATTTATTTGAAAAAAGGGTCAGATATTTCATTTACTTTAATGCAGCTCCAAAGTGGTGGGTCAGAAAGAGTATCTTAGTCGTTGGCCATGTCCTTAGAACAAGATCTTTCATTCCCATCTACCCTTTCTCCTTCTCTTTAATTCTCTTTTTCTCTCTCATGGTTTATAACGTGATGAAAAAAACATATGAATTCAGTTGTTTATTGGAACCCTACAGGTTTGTAAAACAGGAAAAGGAAAAGGGTAAGAGATAAGAGATACAAGGCAGAAACAGAGTTAAGGGTTGGACATCATGGATAAGCGAAAAAAATAAAGGTGAAGGCTAGATTTTTAAGCTAATAGCAGCAACAGAAGAAGATGAAGCTTCAAAAAGTTGAAAATGACGATAAATCCTAATAGATTGAACGAGAACTCGAAGAAGAGGAGCGATTTTTACATGGTCCTTCGTCAAATTCACAAAATACATTCACAATGTTAATATTTGTTGCAGTATGGTCCCATTTTAATCCATTTTTCCACATCAATATCCCAGTCATCATGCCACATCAGCATTAACAGAGACAATTTGACGGAAATACTGATATGACTAACGGTAAGAATTTTTCAAACTTATGAGACCAAATCTGAGACGAAAAAAGTTATAGGACTGATTTGAGAACTCTTGCAAAGTAATAGGACCAATTTCGCACTTTGGGGAACAAGTAAAAGGCTATTTATTCTTTTTTCTCTTTTAATCACCAACTTGAAGCAAATAAAAACAGAGAGTATTGTTAGGAAGTGTTTATGTTGGTTTGGGACTTTGGGCCTTCTGCCCCTTTCAACTTTTCATTCCCACCGTACACATTACACAACTCAAAGTATATAAAGTTCACAGAAGGAGACACGTGGTTAATCCAACGGCTGCTTCTGGCGTCGAGGGTACCATCGAACGGTTCAGCATGGAAAACAAAGAACCGCGGAAACACGGAGCCGCTCTTGCCCAGAGTTTGGAAGATAATATATATTCCCTCGAGAGCTCCCACTAGTGGTCCCCACCACACCACACCAGTACACACCTTTTAACTTAACCACAGGTACCGCTTAACTCCACCATACAGTAATCCCATAGTTTTAAAACCACCCTTCTTGGCCTTGAC
Source organism: Chamaecrista fasciculata (assembly GCA_003254925.1). Classification (NCBI taxonomy): domain Eukaryota; kingdom Viridiplantae; phylum Streptophyta; class Magnoliopsida; order Fabales; family Fabaceae; genus Chamaecrista; species Chamaecrista fasciculata. Next base: position 182,078 of record QANZ01037829.1, on the reverse strand, counting down.
TCACTCCATGAGCTTGAAAATTGAAATCTCCGATTTCGCTATCTCTCTCCTTTATCCCATTGTCTCTGCGATTGCTTAATCGGACGGTGGAGATGAGTTGCAGTGGTTGCCGAGCCCTTCGAAAGGGGTGTAGCGAAAACTGCTCTCTGAGGTCGTGCCTGCACTGGATTGAAACCCCTGAAGCCCAAGCCCATGCCACTCTCTTCCTTGCTAAATTCTTTGGCCGTAGCGACCTTATCTCTTTCATTTCTTCCGTCCCTGAATCTAAGAGACCAGGTTCATTCAATTAATTCCCTTATTCTTTCTTTTCTTACTACAAACATACTGTATTTCAATTTTAGTTTCAATTTTGCTAAATTTAATTTTTTGTGAAATCTTCATTCAGCGTTGTTTCAGTCTCTGCTTTTTGAAGCGTGCGGGAGAACGGTAAATCCTGTGAACGGTGCCGTTGGACTCATGTTGAGTGGCAACTGGCACGTGTGCCACGCCGCCGTGGAGACGGTGCTCGCCGGAGGTGTTCTCCGGCCGTTACCGGAGATTTTCGCCGGAGTTCTGACACCGATTTTGGATGACTCATTTGACTGCAAGAATGGTTATAACTCGGATTTCCGGCTGAGTCAGAAGCCGGCCTTCGATCTCTCGCTGATTCCGGATTCTTACAACAGTACAGCATTGGATTCGTCGGAGATGACGAGCAACAATAACAATTGCGGTGGCGACAAGAAAAGGCTTCTGAATCTGTTCGTTTAAGGCCACATTATGATATTTCATACATCTATGAATACGGAGGTAGAGAGGGGAAATGCATATATATCGCACTTGAAGGCAGTAAATAATGAAGAGAGACAAAAAAAAAAAAAAAAAAANGCAGTAAATAATGAAGAGAGACAAAAAAAAAAAAAGAGGCAAGCAGATAGCAAGGTGCTGTAAATTGGTGCCATCACTTACTGTGAAATTTTGGCCTAATTTTTATATATAATACCTCTTCTTGTTTAGTTCCGTCTTTTTTTTTTCTTTTCACGCTGAATGCATATTGTAGAAGGTTGAATTTCTATTGTCTTAACAAAAATATTGCAAGGGAATTAAAGAAAAAAACAGAGAGAGAGAGAGAGAGAGAGATATGGAAGATATGAAACATTTTTTACTATGAAAGTTACTTATTATTGAAAAGCATATTCTTTTTAAAAAAGCCTGGCAAAATATTTGTTGACAAGATAAGCAGTTATCTCTTGGGCTATCATTATCAATATAGCTAGCTGAAAATTGAGACGCCGAAACTCGATCGAGCGCTAAGATTGTAAATTTAGCTCAATGATGTCCGGTAGCTTAATCCACAAAGTAGATCGAGTACATTATTGGGGAGCTAGGAAATCAAAGAAAATGGGGGAAAAGAAGAAAAAATGAGCGATATATTAGCTTGATTATACGTGAACTCTGAAGCATAGAGATTTGAAGAATCTATTGAAAAGGAAAAGGATGATGGGTGAGAAATGATAGGAGGTGACTTGGTGGCCGTAGGATTTGGCAAAGCAAAGAAACGATGGTGCGGTGCACGTCAGCCTCATTCGCATAGACATAGACCTCCTCAGGAAGTGGGTTCCACCGCAAAACCCACCCATTAGTGACATACTTTCAAACGAAAGCAAAACCCAAAACCACGTACAAGATATTGATCGTTACTTTAAAATATCAAGTTATGACCTAGCTTTAACTAGTTTAATACCTCACTTGAAAAAGCTATTACATGGTTTCTAATATTATAATCATAAAGCATCTATCTTAAAAATAGATAATCCTTTATTTTTTATTTTTTAAAAAAAGAAAGTAGACCTCGAAAGAGTTGTAATTGTAAAGATTGTTATTATTATTGCAAGCTAAAGAACAAAGAAGGGGAGGCAGCGTCTGTTTTTGAAGAAAATGACGGGCATGAAGTGATGGAACACCAACCTCTTCTCTAATGAGTCCAATGCATTCGCCTCTCCTACTCGCCTCGCCGCGTCTCGTGGCTTGTCGTGTCTATGTGGACCCACGCCATTCGTTTGTCATCAAATCCACTCATTATTTTTTTTTATTTATCTAACATGAGCCTTAATATATATTTTAAAGTTTCTTTTGACAGAGTATCTCATATTTTGAAATTTATGAAAATTCTTTCAAAAGATAATTTTTTAATGTTTGAAAACTCACTTGACTAATAAAAAAACTTTAAGTTAGAAAGACTTTTTTCTACTAAGAGAAAATTTACTATTTGATATCTTTCTTTACTAAGTTAACAATTTAGTCCTTTATTTATTTTACATATATATTTGTATATTTGCGTGCCCTAACCCGTTAGGGCACGCAAACCCTAGTATATATATATATATACCAAATCCACTCATTATAAATCAGAACTGGACCTTCACCATTCATAATTGGGTTCGGAAATGGCTATTGACATGATCCGAACGATTGTTCTTTTTTTCTTTGTGGAAGAAGCTGTTACCTACTTTTTTTTTTCTCCACACATACAACATGCATACATGCTGGTAAAATAAACTTGTTTTTCTGGCTCTTATACTCTTTTTGCTTTTTCTTTTTCCTAGTCCATGTATTTCTCAGTTTTTTTTGGGTAATGATATGAGTTTCTCTTACCTATTTCTGTAACGATCTAAGTGAAGACTAATCTCATTTGAGTAATAGAAATGAAATGGTTGTGTTCTCCCAACAATGTTGACTCTAGGGATCGAACCTGAATCTTCTCACCTAAGATGTTGCTTGCCAACTAATACACCAAATATTTGTTAGTTATATTTTTCAGTTTTTGGCTACGTGTGGCGCAACCATTTGTCATTGATGACATACAAAATTTGTTTTCATTGACATTTTATTTTGCGTTATAAGCATCAATAGTCATGTTTTGTTTCCTTACTAATAATAAATCCTTTGCAAATATGAAATTAGAATCCGTTTAGATAGACTTTTTTGATCTAAAAAACACTTCTTTTAATTAAAAAAAGTTCTTTTATAAACATAAAATCTTGTTTGGGTAAATTTTTTTGAAAAAAGGAGAAGTTACAAAAAAAAGTTAAAATATAGCTCTTTTAAGAAATTCAATTTTGTAGCTTCCACTTAAAACACTTGCAAAAGCTATTCTTTTGGTTCATTTTATATCCAAACAACTTTGATAATTGTAACTACACTTTTTTTT
>QANZ01037829.1:139865-178366 GCA_003254925.1 Chamaecrista fasciculata | reverse complement strand
TGTGGTTTGACCCTATTTCACTTTGGTACCCTGTGGTTTGAAACTTGACACTTTGGTACCCTGTGGTATTCTCCATTAACACTTTGGTACCCTTTGGAGCTATTTTGTAATTTTAACCATAACAAATTTTGCAAAAATTACATATTGACCCCAAAAAATTTTCAAAAAATTACAAATAGGTCCCTGGATACATATTATATAGGGACTAAAATGAAAAATTTAAAATTTTTTTGGGGTTAATATGTAATTTTTGTAAAATTTATTATGGTTAAAATTACAAAATAGCTCCAAAGGGTACCAAAGTGTTAATGGAGAATACCACATGGTACCAAAGTGTCAAGTTTCAAACCACAGGGTACCAAAGTGAAATAGGGTCAAACCACAGGGTACCAAAGTGTAATTTACCCTAACTTTTAAAATAAAAGAAATCTCCTACAATGTTTTTTAGACCGAGGATCGATGTGGTCTATTTTTGCTTCTGAAGTGAAACGCCCTGGCCTCTGAGACCTAATTCCCCAATTCTCTTCGTCGTTCCTCTTTCGACAGATAGCATAGCAACCCTACCTCTTCCTCCAAATTTCTTACTGTCTTTGCCAATCCTTTACTGCCCGTCGACCTCTGAGGACTGCCGTCGATCTGGGTACCAAAGGACGACATCGACCTTAGATGCCGAGATGTTATATCGCCGTCAAAGGTCGAAGCTCTACGGCCTCAGGTACTGTCATCTCCCAATATAATTAAAGTTAAATTCCTTTCATTGTTTCAGGCATGTCTCCATGTTGGTACATAATTAATCGTGTTCATGCTCATTTTAGTTGAAGCTGAAACCATGAAGGTTATGATTCTAAAGGCTACAGAGCTTATTCCCACTTTGATTTCCTGGATTTGTTGGGGATGGGTCTGCGGGTTCACAATTTATATGTTAATGTGAACGAGAAAAGTAATTGTGGCACAAGTAGTGTTTCATTCAATATTTTTTGTGAGGTTTCTGATAGCAAATGCGTCCTCTGGATTGAGATAATGCAATTGTGTTTTTCTGGACATTTGCTTATTGCCATTCCTACTCAATTGTCTGTTTCATGATTTTTTTTTGGCTTACTGTTTCATAAATTGTCAGATCATGGAATTTGTTGCATTCTCTCTTTTCTATGGAGGCTATAATTGTTAAAGTGTAGCGAACGGAATTATAATTTTAGTCATTTGAGACTGCATATATTTACATTGAACAAAGTGATCAAATTGCTTGCAGTCAAATTTATATGCTGATGATACCTTATCACTTCAGCTGCTTCGTTTATGAGCTAAGATAGCAGTGCATTGGAATTGCTATGGACCCATCTATAGTGAAGCTTCTCGAAGATGATGAGGTTTTCCTCTCTCTTTATTTTATTTCTCAAAAGATCTCTTTTCATTCATAAATTGGGGCCAATGTTTCTCTATTTCAAATCCGACCACTACTTTTGGATGTCCACAGGATGAAACGATGCATTCAGGGGCAGATGTAGAGGCTTTCCAAGCAGCTTTAAATAGAGACATAGGAGGAGATACTTCTAATTCTCAGCCTTCTGGTTCAGACGCAGGTATCCATCAATTTGGTTTATTATAATTACTAATTCCACCTCCAGGAATTTTTATTAAACATTTTTCTTTCCATTTTGTTTTTGCTAGTCTTATTTTTCTTTAACATGTATGTAAGATTATTATATGTATCTCAGTAACAGAAATGAAAAAAACAAAATGTTATTTATTGATGTTGAAGCGCTGAGGTATCTTGGCTTACAATAGTTAGTTCAATTAGTTTCTGCAAATTTCCTTAAAATGCAGCTTGACCAGTACAGTTTGAGTAGATTGAGGTACTGTATGATTAACTATATACTTTATCAATTAGGAATGATGTTCCTTTTTACAATAAATCACTTGTGTGGTTTGATTTTTAATGCTTTAGATAGTTTTTTGCTGACGCATTTTTCATCCTATTGTCTCTCTTTTAATACTTAGCTTCCTTTCTCTCCTCTTTTTAGAGTTATTGGACTCCTCTTGTTTTGCTGAATCTTTGAATGAAAGGTTATTTTCTTGCTAACATTTTCTCCATGAAATTCGTCACCATATATATATATATTTGTTTTCAATTTGGAAATGACGATTTGTGTATGTTTAATTGATACTAACATCATCAATTCCTCTTCGAATGTAGTAGCAGAACTTTAGGGGTCTTGGAGTATTCTTTGAAAACTTAATATTTCCAATTGCTGTTGGTCCATGTTATTTTTATATTTGCTTTGTAAATCCTTGTTCTTACTGGTCACTTGCTATTTAATTGCTGCAGTTGTATCTCATGGAAGCAGTAACGCATTCAGTCAGTCATTACCACAGTGGCCATCTTCTAGTCATGACAATCAGACCGACCACCAAACTCAAAAAGACTCTAAAACTGTACAGCCGCAAGAACAACCTTCATCTGAGATGGAGATGAAACAACATGGATCTCTTGCAGAACAACTGCAAAATGTTGCTTCTCAGGATGTAAATCATCCTCCTATGTCACAGAAACAAACTCAGAATGAAAGCCACCAAGGAAATCCTGTACAAGGCTCCCTCCAAAATCCTCAAACAACTGGTATCCCAAATCCTGGAAAAGATCCAGTTCTTAATAATGAGCCAGTCAAAACACATAATATCAGCAATGAATCTCAATACTTCAAATTGCAGCAGATGAGTAATCAACAGGCAACAGTCACTGAGCAGCCGAGCAATCAAATTAATCGTAGTAAACAGGTGCCATTTGGCTTGTTGCTACCTATCTTGATTCCGCAGCTTGCAAAGGACAGAGCCATGCAACTCCAAACTTTGTTTGCTAAATTGAAGGTTTGCATCTCATCTCAATCAAAACGATGTCTTTTTCCCACCTAATTTTTTTCCCCACCCCATTTTGGTTATATATATATGTTATATTTTTTGGGAACAATTCCAGATTATTTTTCTGTTGTATTGTTTTTAGTTAAGCTTTTTAGTTTAGGTGTCCACTCTGGTTTAATGGAAAATCCAGCATGGCAATTTCAGTGGCAACTTAAGTTTTTAAAGAATAACTGTCTAACTATTATTCTTTCCTTTCTTTGCCACATTTCAGTTTAGTTTACTAACTGATTTAGTTAGACAGTTAGTTATTTTTTTCTGTTTTTCAGATTAGGTGCAGTTTGTTATGCACTTAGTTTCTAGTTAGGTTTTTCTATATATAGCTGATTGATGCTTCTCAGCACATCAGTGTGTAGATTTCAGACCATTATTGGTGGAATAAAAATCAGAATTTATTCCCCTCAAATCTGTCTCTCTTTTCTCTTCTTGTTTTCTCATCTCTCTTCTCTATATTCTCTGTTTTTGGTGTTCTTGCTGCCCAGTCCAAGAAACCTACGTTTTTGTGTTTCTTTTATGTCCTAAAGGTTTCTAAACTCTACAATATATATATATATATATATATATATATTCATTGGTTAATGGCTATATTTTTGATTGGTTTTGAAATGTGACTAATTTTTTGGTCTATGCTGTTACTTGTCTTAGAAAGATGAAATTCCAAAAGATAATTTTGTGAGGCTTATGAAAGGCATCGTTGGGGATCAAATGCTTAGGATGGCATTAGCAAAAGTGCAATCACAGGTACTAGAGAGCATGATTTGTGTTATGTCTTTTTGGTATTTTTGGTGCTTTATTTTATCTGATAACTTTTTAAGCCAACATGTATTGATTTCAAGGTCATGCTAAGAACTGCTTTTATGCTGTTGTAGACGAGATCCAACCAACCTATTGGGCAGCACCTTTTGAGGATGCCTACTGTTAGTTCAGGCGCAACACAATTTAATGATCCCCATTCATTAGCACAACTGCATCAGAGAAGTGTGAACACTCCTGGAGATCAATCTCATATTTCTTCTTCAACAGTCCATGTGAAGAATGAATCAATCTATCCAACTATGGAGAACAATGCTAAAAGGTCTCAGGAATTGGATGTCAAAGTAGAACCTCAAGCATTGCAACCAAACCAGCTGCCATCTTCCAGTTCGAACCCTGTTAGTCAAGAAACAGAAAGGTCGTCTATGCACATACAAGGGCTTAGTAAGCAGCAGCAACAACATCTGCATTTTCCATCGGCCTATGGAAGTACTGGCAGTAATTATAATCCTTATTCTGGAATGACCAGTAGTTCTGCTGCATCTCTCAAAGCACAACCTCATGATTCACATTTGAGGCAAATTCCACATCAAAACATTGGCCCAAATCACTTAGGGGGGGCAACACAGGGCATGAATGTGATTGGCATGACAAAGCCTGATAGACAGAACTCTATCAATGATCCAAAGAGAATGCCGGGAGGATCTCTCTCTCCGATTGTAAATAATACAGCATCACAACAAACACCTAGTACATGGCAAACATCAACAAATAAGGAGCAGAGTTCAGGGTTGTTGTCATCAGTTGCCTATGTCAAAAAAGAACCTAATGACCTGTCTACTGAGCAGCAACATAGACCTCATTTGTCTACAAGCATGCCACCTACAACTTCTAGCTTGTTGCCATCCAATTCAGCTTCTCCTATAATTTCTCAAATGGAACCAAGCGGCCTGGTATCTGTCTTTCTACTTCATAGTCATACAGTGTTCTGAACCATGGATTTTGGTTTCACTTACATGATATATATTTTGAACTTGTTCCTATGAGATATTTGCCTGTCTATGTTGCTTTATGGTGCTGATATGGATATTGCCTGTCTTCATACTACACAATACATTTTTTGGCCTAAAACTAGATAAAATAGAGATTTGTACCACATTCCATTGTATAATTTAATGTGAAGATAGTATTCCATACCGGAGAGTGTTGTTTTAGTGATAGTAATTTTGTTTTCTGTAACTGTTTCAATAGTTTAAACTTTAGGGTTCAGAACCTCAGATATTGGCTAGAGTGCTAGACTTCTAGCAAGTCCTTTCATAAGCACCTGTAAGAGTGATTTCCATTGTAAATAATCTCATTTACGTGTTAAACTTCATTTTTTTTGTTTGAATTATCACAGGTTCCATCATCCTTGTTTTATTAAACTGCTTGCAGCCCCTAATATCCATCCATTTGATCCGTGATACACCTAGTGGTTGCATGATTGCTCATGAATTACATTATACACATAAAACTAAAGTTTTCTACTTGCCATTTTTAACTCTGATTTTTCTTCTCCTACTTTATAAAATTTATCTGAAGTTAGTAATGCACAAAATTTTATATGTAATCTGTCCTTTGTAATCTTGAAATGCACGAGGGTGTTTTTTTGTTGATGCTAACTAATGGGGAGGCTGAGACTAACTTCAACATTCTAGGATGTATTAAAAGTCGTAATGAAGAATAACAAGGGATATAGTCTTTTGCTTATTTTGCTTTTCAACATGTCCTTGGGCTTCCACTTTTTTAAACATTTCTAATGAGAATAATAATAACTTAAAATTTGCTTTGTTTTTGTGATATGGTCTTTCTTGCTAAATCACTTTGTGGACATAACATATTCTGTGCTATATAATGATCTGTTATACTCACAGATGATTTTTTCCTTGTTTTCTTTTGTATATTATCAGTTAAACTCCCAGATTTCAGCAAATTCTTCTGGGATTAATGCAAGGGCGCCTCTGAAAAAGCCTTCTGTTGGCCAGAAGAAACCTCTTGAAGCCCTTGGTTCCTCACCTCCTCCTCCAAGGTGATTTGTCTCTTATTCTTTTGAAGATTGATTAGTTATCTTTTGGGCTAGCTTCTTTGTTGTGAACTTATTCTAATCTGGTGTAACTTACCATTTAAACTACAGTAAGAAACAGAAATCGTCTGGGTCTTCTCTGGAACAAAGCATTGAACAGCTTAATGATGTTACTGCTGTTAGTGGAGTTGATCTTAGGGTATGATACTTTGTCCCGCTGATCTAGGCCGGTAACCTTAAAGTGAGGAATATGCTCTCCTCTATTATTGAAACTATACTTTTGTATTCTGTAGGAGGAGGAAGAACAGTTGTTTTCAGGGCCAAAAGAGGACAGTCGAATTTCAGAAGCATCTCGAAGAGTTGTCCAAGAAGAAGAAGAAAGGCTGATCCTGCAGAAAGCTCCATTGCAGAATAAATTGATTGATATTAGTTAGTTTTTTTTTTTCATATCTCTGTCCATATGTTTAAATTCTTTCTATACATTGAATTTAACTGGATATATACTATGTCTGCAAAGACTTATATCTTCTCATGTTGTCACTGTGGCAGTGGCCAAGTGTGGTTTGAAGGGTGTGAGCAATGATGTAGAGAAATGCTTGTCTCTGGTGAGATGCAATCAAACTTTCTTCACTTTGCATTGTGATATTTGGCATGAAAACTCATGACAGAAAGTAAATGTTTAGTGTGTGGAGGAAAGAATGCGTGGACTGATAAGTAACCTAATTAGATTGTCAAAACAGGTCAGTTGTCCCCTTTAGCTGCTTACATGAATAGTCTTTCATCAATTTGTATAATTTCTTATGCTCAATCAATTCCCTACCAGCGGGTCGACTTTGAGAAGACCAGACACCGGGTTGTTGTCACCTCAGATGTTCAGCAACAAATCATGACCATAAATAAGAAAGCAAGGGAAGAATGGGAGAAGAAACAAGCAGAAGCAGAGAAGCTTCGTAAACTTAATGAAGTGAGTTTCACCTTTTGAGATATTTTGTCTGGGTTAGTATTTAGGGTAAGCTTTATACAAATATGATAAAAGCTGTCTGCCTGTGTCCATGAAGCTTTCCAATGCAACTTGTTTTCTTTATCTGCATATGCAATTTTTTTCTCTCATCTTTTGAAAATGCATAGGCTGATAGTAATCCTGGAGTTGATGGTGACAAGGATAAGGATGATAGTCGTAATAAATCAATGAAGGTATTTATACCTCTTTCTTGGGTATTATGTCTCTCCTTAGTTTATCTAGGAAGTTTTATGTTTAATTTGTAACTTGCTGCAGGTCAATAAAGAAGAGGATGACAAGATGAGGACCAATGCTGCAAACGTTGCTGCTCGAGCTGCTGTTGGAGGAGATGATATGCTATCAAAGTGGCAGCTTATGGCTGAGCAAGCACGTCAGAAGCGTGAAGGCGTAGACACATCATCTAGTTCTCAACCTGCTAAAGATGTTAGTCGCGAGTCTTTGTTGTCATCTGGAAGAAGTACTAGGGATAATCAAGATGGGGAGAAAAGGGGTTCAGCTACTGTTACAAGTTCAGGTAGGTTCCATTTAAATGATTATTAAATTCTGCAATGAATTTCTGTTTTGTTCCACTTCATGAGTAGCCAGCACTGTCGCATCTGATATACTGCCTTGGCCATTGGTACCATTTTTTATTTGTCAAATAGTTAATTCTTCATACAGTTAAAGAAATTACTGAAAAGTACTTTTCATACAGGTCAAAAGAGAAAAAAAGTTTTTTGGGATGGGATTAGGAAAAAAAACAAAACTTCATTTTCTGACAGATGACAGATGGTTGGAAAAGGGTTGCATTGAATCACATAGATGCAGTGTCTGTCATGACTTGAGTTCGGCCAATTGGACTAGTGTTAAGATATAGGGAAATAACTTTCTCCTATGGAATATAATATCCATAATGCACACCTCATCCTCTTGTTTCTAGCCAAATGATAAAGTGATGCTATTTTATCAAATCATATGCCCAAGGTAGTGTTTTGAAATGTCAACTTTTCCAACATGATTTTATCTCACCTTCATTGCGACAGCTTATTGAGTCGGATTAACATGTTGCATGTGTACATATTGTCTGATTTAGATTGTGCTATTTTTGATTTGCTGTTCAACTCCCCTTGAATGTTCTCTTCCAACAGGGGGTGCTAGAAAAGTGGGGAGAAATCAGGTCATTGCTCCGCAAAATCGTGTAGCTCATAGCATTTCTGTTAAGGATGTAATTGCAGCCCTGGAAAGGGAACCCCAGATGAGCAAGTCCCCACTAATATATCGCTTGTACGAGAGAATTTCTTCTGATGCCCCAGCTGAATAAGATAAAGACTGTCTGGGAGATGTTGGTCTTGTTATTTCATCGCCTTGTAATCTGGCAACTAGAATGGAAGGTCTCCACTAGTTGGGCTGAGATCAGCAGTGAATTGACTAGGTCATGTCGCTCACTACATGTAACCCCGGGACGTTTGGCCTGCTGCAATTGGAGTTGCTCTTCCGCATTAGTCAACTGTAACTGTCTAGGAACTCTGATTTTGGAGATGAATCCAATTAAGGTTGAATTTTGTTGATAAACGTAGTGAGGGGATTTTGAATAGTTATTTGTCAATTCCATGTACATATTCTTGGTTTCTTTGTATATTCAGTGGGCTAATTTTAATCAAGTTTGCTTTTATTCTATTTTTGGCCAAAGTCAAGTTTGATTTCATTGAAACAATGGTTGCTGAAATGTTGACCTAGGATTGGCACTCCACCAACTATACTTCGTGGTGGTTGAACATGGTTAAAGAGCACAGTAGAAATGGATGAACCACTAAGAAAGTAAATGGAAATTGAAATGAAAGTGCGAGTGACTTGTTTCATTCCCATTCAGAGTGTATTCTTAAATAAACGCATAATGATAACGAACCCTACACCTACGATTATTTCGTTTGGTATCAATCATCAATTTTATTTGTTAAATTTAGTGGAAACAAGATGCAAGTAAAGTATAAGTATTAACTTTTAATATGTTTCCAATGGTTGGATTAACGAATTTTCCTTTGTTTAAAGCCATAGAAACGTGTTAAAGGGGCAAATAATAATGACTGAAACAAGTAGAGTATAAGTTTTAATATATTTTTAGGCCAACGGCTTAGATTTTTTTATTTGGTTTATGATTAATTCAGTTCACCATTAATTATGACTAAAACTTCATTATTCTTTTTCATTGAAATTTGAATTGTGACACACCGCCGTCAACGCACCAGATAATCATAATAATAACACTGGCAGATATAACAAGAATTTTATGTCATTCTAAATTCCAAAAGCAGACTCACGCTGGCTCCCATTAAAAACGGTAGGCGTATGAAGGACACGCGCGATGTGATGCCTGGGAATGGCAACGAAAATTATGGATATGGCTTTTGGCTCTTTTCTGTGACACGTCCGTGACGTTTCACCTATGTCTCGGCTACCATTGGGACCCACGCAGCCTCTCGTACAGATTAATGTTTATCACACGACTAAAGCATAAAGTCGAAACCAGAATATGCCTTCCTCTCCTCCCCAGATTATCTCTTCCTTCTTCTCCTTTCCAAATTATATCTCCCTTATTCTTCCCTATTCCTGTTATAAATTTTTCCAACTATTTCACAATACTCTGTCTCTGTGATTTTTAGTTTAAGCCTTCTGCTATCACTATGGAACTTCTTAATGATCTCTTTGTTACTGCCTCTCTGGCGCTTGTTCTGTCTTTCGTTGTTGCCAAGCTTCTTTCCAGGGCTACGGCCGCTAATCGCGATTCCGATGAACCAGTTTTCGTCGAGGATGTGCGCTCCGGGAAACAGTTGAGAGTTCAGATCACTCGAAGCCAGCGGAAGGCTGAGTTTATTGTTCGTGAACCGCTTGAGAAGGTTGAAGAATTCAGTCCAATTCAAGTTGAGAGTCACTTGGAAATCGAACGTAGCCGTGGAGAGATAACGGTTGAATCCGATAGCGTTGGAAAGGACGACGAATTTCAGGATGGTAGACTTTTGGATATCGAACATCAACATGAAGAGATTGCGGTTGATCACGATGTTGTTGAAAAGATCGACGAGATTCAGGCTGAAGGACATTTAGAAATTGGAAATAGCCGTGGAGAGATTATGGTTGATTCGGATGTTATTAACCCGCCGACGATATCGCCGGAGGAAAAGTTCAGTGAGGACATAGCATCGGAAGTGTCCAACGCTGTTCAATCGAAGGACTGCTCACTGCGAGAAAAGATTGCTCAGGTGGATGTAGATGGGAAAATAGGAGAGTTTGTTTGTGAAGCTAACCTTGACGGTTCTGCTGAACAGAGGAATAAGGAGCGTGTTGAAGAAATCAGCGAAGTATCAACGATTGAGGCCGGAATCCCTGCTCAATCTGATGAGATTATGGTTTTGAAGAATGATGAAGAGGAAAGAGATGAAGAGAAGGAGATCGCAGTAGATTTTGAGGATGATTGGGAGGGAATTGAGAGGAGTGAGTTAGAAAAGGTTTTCATGGCGGCTACGGAATTTGTTGTTGGAAGTGATTCAGTGGCAAGTATTGGGAGCGACGTGCAGATGAATTTGTATGGCCTTCACAAAGTTGCCACCGAAGGTCCTTGCCGTGAGCCGCAGCCAATGCCTCTCAAGCTCTCTGCCCGTGCCAAGTGGTACCAAACTTTCCTACCTTTTGCTTCATTTTTCTAGTAATCCATGCTTCTTCGTGTTATGCTTGTTATACATTGATTCTTTTGGTTAGGGGAACTAAATTCTAGTGAGAAACTCAGAATTATTCATTGAAGAGGAACACATAGTTATAATATGTCGAATCAGTCCATCAATAGTTTGTAGGCTTTGGTTTTGGTTTTATTAGGAAAGTAGCAAGTAGGTAGTTTTCATGCATGTTTGGTATGTCAAACTCCTCCCAAGACGCGATAGACAGAATTTTGAGAGATGAATGAATTAATGAATCACTAAAATAAAATCATGCTAGATCATCTGGACATACAAATGTACTAGACATTAAAAATTTCCCAAGTTGATAAACGAATGTAAAGAAAACATACGGCCGTGCTGTACAAGTTACAAGGCATGGCTTGATTGCTAGTTATAACAACAGGGTTGAGGTTGAGAGCTGCTTTGTGTGAGTGATCGACGGTACTGATTACCTTGTTCAAGGAATGCTTGGCAAAAACTTGGGAATATGAATCCAGAGGTTGCTATGGAGCAGTATGTCACAATACTTTCAGATAAAGTTCCTGGATGGGTGCAAGGCGATCCTGCTGTGAGTTTGTGCTTTAAGATCTAGTGTCTAAGTTTCTTCAGTGAATTGGGCAATACTGAATATGATGGAAACGTTTTTACAGGGAAAAAGTGAACAGGAAGCCGCCAGGTCAGAATTCTTTGGTTCTGCTGAATCTGATTTAGGCATATCTTTGTCTCATCAACAAAATATCACAATTCAAAGGTATTGTATTTTATTTATTTTTTAAAAAACTGATGTTATAATAAAATTTCAGCAATTTTTGTTGATTAATCTTCGTGGCCTGAGTTCTGGTATATGTAAATTTATGGTGGCTGCATTTTCCTAGCAGGACCCTTGAACAGGAGTACGGTGCCCATCCTAGTCTACCTATAGAATCAGATTTGGAGAGCCGTGTAAGATTTTAAAACTCTTAAAATTGATGCATTTCTGCAATTTGATGTGTGCAGTTAGAACCAAAAATTAAATCGTATAACTCTCTGTTTATGCTACTTTTGCTAGCGGCAAGTGTTAAGAAATTAATATATGTTGGATCCTTAGGAACTGAACTACGTGTCAACCCTTGATGAACAGCTCTAATGCTTGGTTATTATTGAATCTTATCTAAAAACTTATAAATCTGATTACTATATTTCCATTGGAATTTATGGTGTTAGCTATTCAGTCCAAGTCAATAATTAAGACCTGAGACTAGACCTGATCACGGGCTTGAAAGCCCTCCCGGCCCGATCAACCCGGTCCGAAAAAATAAAAAAAGTCTGAAAATAAAAGCTCGAAAAAAAACGAGCCCGAACTAAAAAAAGCCGTTTTAAAACGGGCCGGGCTCAGGCTTTTTTTTAGCCCGGCCCGCATTTGATTTACTATTTCTTTGATTGTGTAAGTTGTGTTTATGAATTTATGACTTACGTAATTACATTTGACAATATAGACTTTTGATAAATTATTGTTGTGATGTGAAATTTGAATTTATGTATTTATTTCCAACACTTTGACTTATATATACATATATATAACAATTTATATATATAAAAAAATCCTATCTATATGCTTTTTACATACGAATTGACGTTTTTTTTATATGTTTTAATATATATATATATATATATAAATTATATTATATTTATAATTTTAAAGAATAAAATAAGTATGAGTATTTATTGACTAAAATTTAGCAATTCATATATTTTTTTAAAAAAATTGTCTCTAATTAAAAACGGGCCCATTTTTTCACAAAACGAGCCGAGCATGGCCTGCTAAAAAATAAGCTCGGGTCATAATTTTTTGTATTACACCCCCCAGAAGCCCAGCCCGTTTTTTAGCGAGCTCGCCCGCGATCAGGTCTACCTGAGACGTGCGTCCTACTTTTTGAACGCCCTCATTAGACTGGAGTAGCCACACAGAACACAAGCAATTATGATGGGAGATATTAAGGGAATATAAACATTTGGAGGTATATCATAAATCATCTAAATATGGTGTTGAGAGTCTATGGGCTATTGCAAACATTGCCGCCATTGTTGAATTCATTCTCGGCAAACAACTAGAGAGATTTTAGAGCTCTTTTATTTATTTCTTAATGAAAGGAGTCTCCCTGCGGAATCCTGTCGTAATAAAATCATATTTAATGTTTGGTTCTGAATTGTATATAATTGGGAATTTTAATTTTCAGGTTACGAAATGATGACATTTCTCTGCTTCTATCCCTCAACAACGGGAGCGTTCTCATGCATTTATTTCAGACGAAGGACTAATTTTTATTCTCGAGAATAAGAGTGGTTCGTAGTATGCATGGTGTTATGTGTTCCTTAAATAGTGTATGGTAATGTGTTCTAAAATATTGAATTGTTAATATATATAATATTGTACATTAACTTTCAAAAAATAGTGTACAGTTGCGTGTATAAATTATATGATATGCTTCCAAGCTTATAGATTATTTTAAAATGTTACAATTCCAAGAGGTTAATTTTGCGTTAAGTGAGCCGTTTATAGTCCCAAACTCGAGATGAATATTTACTCGTAGTGATTAGTGTTTTGACTTTTGACAATAATGGTTCTTATTTGAATGTTTAGAAATGGGCGAATCGTCATCTTTTTTAATAGATGTTGAACTTACATATCTCCCTTTTATTAACATTTACGTACATATACACCTTCCTTAAAATTAAAATATACATTTTATTTATATGCCTCTTTATGAGTCATATATTTTTTAGCAATTAAGAGAGGAAGTGAAGCGGAGAGATTTCATAAGAAGGGAAGGGAAGGAAGGGTAGAAGAAGATTAAGTCCTTAAGTTTATTCCTCTTGTTTGATCATTAATTTCTCTCTCAAAGTACTTCAATTTAGAGTAATTAGAATTTATAAAGGGGGAAGAGAATAGAGGATTAATTTTTAATCTCTCATTCTCTCCTCTTCTAATTTTTAAATTTTTAAACAAGAGAAAGATGTTTCACTCTTCTCTTTCTTAATATCCCAAATCTAAACATACCCTATAATTATACTATTATAGTGAGATTTAAATATGCTAAAGTACATGTCAATATTAACTTTAACGACAACAGGTGAGTTAGTTCAAATTTATAGTGAATTGGTGAGTCAAATTAAACTAATCCAACCATCCTTATTCCAATTGAAGTTTATTTCATCTTCTTTTGAATGAAGACCAAAGCATGCATTCACAGAGGAACCGTCGTTATAAAGCCCTTTTTTTTAATCAACATTATAAAGGCTTTGGATTATGTCTGAAAACAAAATAAAATAAAGGCTTTGGATTCAGATAAAACTATCTAATTCAAATTGAGAATTTCAAAATTATCCTAAATTAGAATAGGTACTAAGCATCTAACGACTAACATCACAAAATGGATGAATGATCAAATTCAAATGAGTGCATAGATGAATTATCATTAACAACATCTTACTTCCATCAGTAGTCAGTACTTACCAATCGTTGTTGTATGCAGAAGTTAAAATAAGAGTAAATTAACAATTTAGTGTTAGAAGAATATAGTATAGACTTTTGATAGAACACGAAAACAGAGTAGGCTTTGATAGTGTGGTCACTGTCCTTATGGAAATTAAGCCCCCACTATTTGTATGCTGCTGGGTTTGTATGGCAGATTTCCTCCAGGATTTACAAAGCCTGGTGTTATAGCCAGCACTGCTATAACACCTTCTGAACACAAAACAGAGAAAGATAAGTTGAATATGAGATGCTCTGTGTTTTTGAGAAGAAGTGTTATTTATAGGAAAAATCTGAACAGATGCAACCTTTCAGATTCTAACATAAATAACAGGTTACAACCTTTCATAAATGAACATTCATATCTGTTTAAAAGTGAAGAATCATGTCTGTTCAGGATTAAACCGAATTCTCTGTTTATAATGAATGTTCATGACTGTTCATAAATGGGCACTTCTCTGTTTATAATTCGAATTAATTAATTAATTAATCAATTCGAAAAAACAATAATTAAAATTAATTATTAGCCAGAAGCCCAATTGCCCCAAGTGCCCATCTTTGACATATATATATATATATGCATATATATATAATTCAATTATTATAAATGACTTAACAATCATTTATATACCCTTCTCAATTCTATAACTTATCCAATGTGGGACTTTAATTACTAACTATACTAACATTTAGTCCCTGAAAGATCATCGAGCTAACAATTCAATCTCTAAAAGATTTAAATATACAATTTAGTCCCTAAAAGATCAAAACGGTATTATTTTAGTCTTTAAAATATTAAAACGGTATATTATTTAGTCCATAAAAAAGATCAATTAGTATACTATTTTAATCTTTAAAGGACTGAGTTGTCACTTTAGTAATCTTTTTGGGACTAAATTATTAGTTTACTCTTAAAATAAAAGAATAGAACAAAAATTCTTGTAATTAAGTTCTATAGATCGTCAATTCTAATTAGAATTAGTCCTCTTAAACACCTGATCATTCAACTCACTTAAATGCGTAAACGATATATATGTTTTGACTTTTGAATTATTGTCAATTTTCTGTTGGAGGAATAATACCTTATTACCTTTCACAAAACAAGTTGTGTAAGGTTATTATTTTCAGACCCAACACATTGGCGTGTCTGTATTCTAATCCATTGCTTGTAGAAATATACAATCTGCGTCTAATTAGACGTGCATTCCTTTGGCCATAGCTAATTCATAAATGGTAATCTGCGTGTGACGAGGTCAATTTCTTGAAGGGTGGAATTTCAATTAAATTGTAAGTTCTTTAAATTTTTCTTTTTCTTTCTCTTTCCTGATTCCTCATTCTTTCATTGGTTGAGCAACTTCAGTTGCCTTTGACTGAAACTGAAATGACACCATGGTACAGAATGATATCGGAAATAAATTCTTTAAAATTCTTTTATTTATATTTCTTGTAGAGTAGGAGAGAAAAAAAAATATAATTTTAAATATTTTTATTTTATAAATTTCATATTTTTTTCTCTCTAACTTCATAAAAAAAAATAGAGAAATGAACTTTAAAGAATCTAATCTCATCATCAACAAAGGATGGTTCATTACCTCATTTCATTTCATGGTTTATCTTTCATAATTCTCATGATTGGTTTCAGCATGATGCTGACCTTCCAAAGTAACGCCTGCATTGGTATTTGTTGAACAGTTTGGAGCGATTTCTTTTTAATTTGAGTAATTTAAAGTTTATTATTATTAATTTTGTCTCAAACATTATATATAATTATTTTTATAATTTATTTGCATATAAATAAAAAAATATTATAAATCTAATAAAAAAGAGTTTTATAAACTATTAGAATTATAATTGGAATTTGTAAATATATAATTATTCTTATAATTTATTGATACTATAAGTTCTTCATANAAAAAAAAAAAAAACTAAATAAGAGTACAAACAATTTGTTCGATTGAATATACAAACCACTATTGATTATTGAATCAAATTGTTTAAAATAAGTAGATTTTAAACCAAGTCAAATCATTCATTTTTCATTTTGGTTCGGTTTAATTAATTCAATTTTGAATACCCTTGTCTACATCCTAATAATGGACTAAAGGAATATAGTTAAAAGTCTTTATAATTTATCATTGAGTAATAACTACGCATGTAGTCAAATTTACAATAAACTCAAATAGTTTCTATGTTGTCGTGCAAGTTATATAATACTCTTATCAGTTATCATCCAAAAACTAGATTAAATGTTGCTTTCCACGCGAATAAGAATTTCTTTATTATGCAATGATTTGGTTAAACGGACGATATATATGATTTTCTTCATCCTGGCTAGGCGCTTGTAAAGTTACAAATCCTTCCAATTACTTGGCAACTTACTAGTGTATCAAGTTAAAAAAAAAACTTACTTCGTCAAAAAATAAAAAGCTAAAAAAAGACTCAGTCAAATATTTGGAAACTTTGGATCAATTTTTTTTCTTTTAAAAAATTGATGATATTAATTTCAAATATAGAATGTAGTTTATTTATAAATAGGATTACTTGTATGTCTTTATCTCCTATTTTATTAATATTTTTCTATTTCACCTTGAGCAATATAAAAAATAACCTAAAATTCTAAATAATTTAGAACTATGATCTGATTTACTTCCTGCCTTCATAGAGGTATAGCGACCATAAATGCACTAATATTTAGCCTAATATTTGTTTGATGATTAAGAAATTGGATAAATTATTTAGAATTTTTGGTTATTTTTTATATTAGGCTAAAGAAGGTATAGGTAAACATTTTCACTAATATTTCTTAAATGCACTAATATAAAAAATAACGTTATATTTAAAACTATGATCTGATTTACTAACTGCCTTCATAGGTAAACATCCAAACAAATATCATGCAGAGACTTCCCCAAAATGGACGCCACTATCACACGTCTGAACTGTAATTCCTCGTTATCCAAGCTAAATATACGCAAAGGAAATATTCTGCTTTCTCTAATGGCAATGGCTTCCATTTTAGATTTTTTTTTGTTTAAATGATTGGGCTCATATTTCTTTATTCGAAATTTGATATGAAAATATGGTATTAGGGACGTTTTAAGAACTAACTAATAATATATTGCATGTAAAAAGCAAATTCGATGACGGCACATCCAGAATTTTATTTGATAGTCACACCTTCAGGCTTCGTGTCATATTTCCATTATTCATCCCATTTGCATATTTATGGTAGCTTCATTCTTGAAGGATAGCTCATACAACATAACGCGGTCTAATGAAAATGCACTAATGAAACTGTTGCAATACTCTAAAAATAACAAGTGCAATTAGGCTTTATTCTTCTGAAGATACACAAGATAAAATAAAAACAAACTCTAAAGGACAACACATTTTTTAGAATACAACCTAGTTACAAAATTTATTAAAAGAAATGAGGAATATATGTTTTATTGAGCAAAATATCATAGATGTACAAGCCTCTAATCATGTATAAATCATACCACACTTAAAAACACTTGGAAAATTGAAACTATTGTCTTTTTCCATATTAAAGAAAAACAGAGGATATAAAATACCTTTTCTGATGCTCGAAACCGACTTAATGTTAGCACTCTTCCTCTTATAATCAATTTGTTTTATTAGAAAAATTTCTGTTTTCGTATTATTTTCCATTTCTGTTATTTGGGTTGTTACAAAACATATACATTTAGGACAATATGATTGTGCGTCCCATTTCAGTTCTAGTGGCGATTTCCAAAAGGACCCCTCCATGCTAAAATAAGAATAAGCAACTACGTAACATGTAAAAGAATGTTTACATGCTAGAGCTGATAATGCACCACCATAAGTGCTATAAATAACAGTTCAATTCTCTGCATTTTTAATATTCAATCAACTAAAACTCAAATTCTCAAGGCATATACAGTAACGAAGATGGTGGTCCTGATGTTCAAGTTACTTCAGATTTTTCTGCTGTTAATCTTCTCTTGCAAATCCACATTAGCAGAAAAGATAACAGAGCAATCTAAATCAACGTACATCATTCACATGGATGAGTCCAGTATGCCAGAATATTTCACAGATCATCTTGGCTGGTTTGAGTCATCACTAAGATCAGTATCAGACAGAGCAGAGATTCTCTACACCTATAAACATGTGGTCCATGGCTTCTCCACAAGGCTGACCAAGCAAGAAGCAGACTTACTTGCTTCGCAAGTAGGGGTTCTATCTGTCATCCCTGATGCTCGATACGAGCTTCACACTAGTCGAACACCAGAATTCCTTGGTTTAGAAAATCTTACCACTATTTTACCCAGCCGTGACAACCAGAGCGATGTGATTATTGGATTACTTGATACCGGTGTGTGGCCGGAGCGAAGAAGCTTCCACGACAAGGGACTTGGTCCCATACCCAGTAGGTGGAAGGGTAAGTGTGAGACTGGACCAAACTTCACTTTGTCTAGTTGCAACAGGAAACTTGTGGGTGCAAGGTTTTTCCCTAAAGGCTATGAAGCATCTGTCAGACCCATCAATGAAACTGAACTAACAAGATCACCGAGGGATGATGATGGCCATGGAACTCATACTTCATCTACAGCAGGTGGATCGGTGGTTGCAGGAGCAAGCCTAGCTGGTTATGCTTCAGGCACAGCAAGAGGGATGGCCACACAAGCTCGATTGGCAATGTACAAGGTGTGTTGGGAAGGTTGCTATTTTAGTGACATTGTTGCTGGGATGGACAAGGCTATCGAGGACGGTGTTGATATCCTTTCCATATCTCTTGGGGGAGCGATAGATGAATACTTCAGAGACATTATTGCTATTGGAACTTTTAAAGCCGTCGATAAGGGAATTTTCGTATCTGCTTCAGCAGGAAATAGTGGCCCTAGTCAAGGATCCTTGTCTAATGTGGCGCCATGGATAACCACTGTGGGCGCTGGAACCATTGACCGTGATTTCCCAGCCTATGTCACCACTGAAGACGGGAAGAGATATACTGGCGTTTCTCTTTATTACGGCAAACTCTTGCCTGATTCGTTGCCAATTGTTTACGCAGGTAACGTAAGCAGTACAACAAGTTATTGCATTGAAGATAGCTTAGTTCACTCAAAAGTTTCGGGAAAGATTGTGATATGCGATCGAGGAGTTATTTCTGGGGCGCAAAAGGGTTATGTGGTGAAGAAAGCTGGTGGGTTAGGGATGGTTTTAGCAAACACCGTGGCTGAAGGGGAAAACTTACTTCCCACTGCACATCTCATTCCTGGGGTTAATTTGGGTGAGAGATCCAGTAATGAACTGAAGAACTATGTCTTCTCTAACCCCAATCCCACCGCTACACTAACTTTTGGAGGTACCAAGTTGGGAGTTGAACCGTCCCCTATGGTGGCATATTTCAGTTCCAGAGGTCCAAATTTGTTGACGCGACAGATACTCAAACCAGACCTGATAGCTCCAGGACAGAGCATTTTAGCTGCCTGGACCGGCGTAGTTGGACCGACCGGCTTGACTGGTAAAGACAAAAGGCATGTGATCTTCAACATCATTTCTGGTACATCCATGTCCTGCCCCCATGTAAGTGGGTTAGCTGCAATTATAAAAGGAGCTCATCCAGAATGGAGCCCAGCAACTATCAAGTCTGCCTTTATGACAACAGCATACACAACTTACAAAGATGGGAAAACCCTAGTGGATGGTAACAATAACAATGGATTGAAACCATATTTCTGAATAATTCTGGATGGATTGAAACCATACCAGTAGGGGACCTTTATACAGAATGAATAACAATATTCTGTTACAATCACTACAATACACAAATCTGAATCCTACACGTGTATGACTGAGATGAATTGCTATACTACGAATATTTACAATTACAGCAAGGTAAATACAACTTTAACCCTCTGCTTTAACTCTCTCCCTCAAACTGGACGGTATTACACACAGTCCAAGTTTGGTTCGATCTTTCTCAAACTGTGTCTGAGTCAAGGCCTTCGTCAAGCAATCAGCAACCTGAAGGGCTGAAGGAATGTAGCTTACATCAAGCTGTTTTGAAAGAATCAAATCCCTAATAAAATGAACATCTATCTCTATGTGTTTACTCCGAGTATGCTGCACTGGATTTTCTGCTAAAGCTTTGGCACTCAAGTTATCGCACCAGACCATTGATGGTTGCTTAACAGTGAACCCCAACTCGTCAAGAAGAGAAGCAACCCATTTTATCTCTGCTGCAGTATCAGCTAGTGCCCTGTATTCGGACTCTGTACTCGACCTGGAAACAACTTTTTGTTTTCGTGAAGACCAGCTAATTAAAGTATTTCCCAGATATGTACACATGCCACCGATTGACTTCCGATCATCTAAGTCGGTAGCCCAATCCGCATCAGTAAACGCAATAATTTTCAGAGAATCCACAGGTTTTAAATGCAAGCCCAGATGCTTCGTGCCTTTGAGATATCGCATTATACGCTTGACCCCTGCAAAATGAACGTCAGTAGGTGCTGCAAGAAACTGACTCAACTTGTTTACTGCAAACGAGATGTCGGGTCTGGTGGTTGTAATATATTGAAGTGACCCAATAGCTCTCCGATACACATAAGGATCATCCATGAGCTTTCCATCTTTCGCAGTAAATTTTCTTCCAGTCACCATTGGAGTCGAGACCGAAGCACAACCACTCATATTAAACCTCTGTAGCACATCTGAAATGTACTTGCCTTGACTCAAAAACATACCCGATTTATCTCGACAAACTTCAATGCCTAAGAAGTAGGACAACGACCCTAAATCCTTCAAAGCAAACATGTTATTGAGCTTCTGAGTAAAAGCAGCTAAATAGTCCCCATTGTTGCCAGTGACCAATATGTCGTCGACATATATCAAAACAAACACAGTAAGGCTAGTTGTCTTCAAGAAAAACAGAGAGACATCAGTTTTAGAATTCTGAAAACCCCACTGTATTAAAATATTCCGCAACCTCTCAAACCATGCACGCGGCGCTTGTTTCAAACCATACAAGGCTTTAACCAGTTTACATACATGCTGTGGTCGCTGTGGATCCTGAAAACCAACTGGTTGTTTCATAAAAACATCCTCCTTCAGCAAGCCATTGAGGAAAGCATTATTGACATCGAGCTGTCTTACCGGCCAAGAAAATGTCACTGCAAGTGTGAGTATAATTCGAACAGTGGTTGCTTTAATGACAGGACTAAAAGTTTCTCCGAAATCAATACCTGGAACCTGTTGAAAGCCCTTTGCAACCAACCTTGCTTTGTGTTTCGAGATTGAGCCATCTGTGTTATATTTAATCTTAAAGACCCACTTAGAATCAACAACCTTCTGATCTTTCGAGGGTGGAACCAAAACCCAGGTGCGATTATTTTGCAGTGCACGAAACTCTGCATCCATGGCTTCCTTCCAACATGGGGAAGACAAAGCTTCTGAAGGTGTGAGAGGCTCGATTTCTTTAAAACGATCAGCATCAGTATTTTTAAAACGCACAGCTTCACTTGACTTATCAAAACGCACAGCACCTCCTGGCTTCAACTGAACAGCATCACTTGCAAACATGGGCTTATACTCAGCAAGCCCAATATATGGCACCTTGGGTTTGTGGATACCATCTCTTGCTCTAGTCACCATTACATGCCTCAAAGGTTGGGCCTGAGAAGGAGCTGGCCCAATATCATCTGCGAGTTGTGGAGGAGAAGACACATCAAGGGCACGTGACTCACTTAAATCAGCACATGAATCAGCACATGAGGAAGAAGAATTTGAATGGCTGGATGATGAGTCACGTGGCGAAGCAGATGAGGAGATGACTCCTTTTGATTTAGCCGTTGAGGAAGGATCCGTTGGAGGATTTATATTCTCATTTTGAACCTGCATATTTAAGACTGGAAAGGGAACAATACATTCATTAGAACTAGAGGTCTCATGGCGATTTAAAAATCCTTGCGCACAAGGAAAAGTGGAAGGGTCAAAAACAACATGTCTTGAGACGTATATCCTTCCAGTAGAGCTCAAACACCGGAATCCTTTTTGCTGCGAAGCTGGTCCTAAATAGACACACTTTTGACTGTGATATTGAAATTTATGCTGATTGTAAGGCTTCAAACAAGGAAAGCATGCACAACCAAAAGCTTGTAAGTCTTTATAATTCGGTTCTTCTTTAAAAAGTTGAAACAAGGGTGTTGAATCTTTGAGAATTGGAGTGGGTAATCGGTTAATTATGTGTACTGCTGTTTGGAAAGCTTCAAACCAATAGGTTAATGGTAACTTAGCTTGAGCCAAAAGTGTCAATCCCATTTCAACTACATGCCTATGTTTTCTTTCAACCCTTCCATTTTGCTCTGAGGTATAGGGACATGTATTTCTGATTTCTATTCCAGCTTGTTGACAAATGGAAATAAAAGGCTTAAACTCTCCACCATTGTCACATTGTAAAACTTTGATTTTCGAACTGAATCTGTTTTCAACATAGGCTTTAAAAACATTAAACACACTCACAGCCTCTCCCTTGTATTTCAGCGGATATATCCAAGTATAACGGCTATAATCATCAATGAACAATATGTAAAATCTATAACCATGAACTGAAAGAGTGGGTGAAGGTCCCCAAATATCAGTATGTATCAAGTCTAATGGAGCCTTAGCATGAGATAAAGACCTAGGAAAAGGAAGAAACTTAGATTTGCCACATTGACAAGCTTCACAAACAGTTTTGGAACACTGAAAATTCAGATTACACTTATTTAGGACTTGCTTGACAATGCGATCACTAGGATGCCCAAGTTTGTAGTGCCATTGTAAGAAATTCTGATCCTCCCTCTGCTGGGCAACACAAACTTGAGCTGTAGAACCCTTAGCCATCTGATACATCCCTTGGTTGGGAATCCCTTGCACTAATGACTGATTGGTCATCTTGTCCTTCACAACACACAAAGAGTCAGTAAAATGCACAGCCACTGGATTATCTTGAGTAAGCTTCTGAATACTGAGCAAATTTTTCGTAGCAGCAGGAACAACTAAGACATTCTTAAGTACTAAATCAGCATGTGATGTTTTTAATGTTGCAGTTCCTATCCCAGTAACAGGTGTTCTATCTCCAGTGCAGGTAAATAAAGACATATTACCTGGAGTGTAATTGTCTAACTGAGCAGGATGAGAAGCCACATGGTGGGAAGCACCACTATCAAAATACCAAGAGGGATCATGAACAACCTGTGGACTTGCATACATAGCTTGAGGTTGAAAATTAGAATAAGAATTTTGATGTGAAGGAGGCTGAAATGATCTATCAAATCGGTGAAAACAATTCACAACTGTGTGACCAAATTTCTCACATAAATGACAGTAGGGACGATTACTGTTACTGTTACCTCCATAGTGATTAAAGTTGTTCTGATAATTGCCCCTGCGACCACGAGAACCTCCCCTGCGTCCACCACGGAAACCACCTCGTGCACCCCTCCAATTGCCACGATCAGAAGAGCCACGAGAAGAATCAGAACCATCTTTCTGAGCAACATGAGCTGAGGGTGGAGCACCAAGGGTTGATTCCTGAGCAAGCTGTTCCAAACGACTTTCACAGGCCAATAACTCAGATTGCAAGTCTATCCAAGTGAGATTAGGTACACGATTTAAACCCCAAACAACAGAGTTATAGTCAGCATCCAAACCAGTCAAGGTGTGCATAATGAGGTCCTCCATCGGCACTGGAGCACCAGCAAGCTGCAACTGATCAGCCAAGTTCTTCATCTTCCCCAAATAATCTGCCATTTTCATACCCTGTTTCCGAGCTTTGTGGAGTTCCTGCTTGAACACCATCACTCTCGATTTGATATTAGCACAGGTGAGAGCACGAGCGCCATCCCAGAGTTCTTTGGCCGTGCGACAGTGCATCAGATTTGCACCGACATCCTGTGTCATTGCACCACGAAGAAAACCTACAAGCAAACGGTCAATAGCAAACCATTCATTATAAGCAGGGTTAGGAGAGCCATCTGCAGCAAGACGAGGAGGAAGGACGGCGGTGCCGTCGATGTGGGAAACCAACATGTTTCCTTCAATAAGGGGAAGAACCACAGATTCCCAGAACAAATAATTTCCCCGGTCCAGCTTGACGGAGACATTCTGGCTTGAAGAACCAAAAATGGTATATGAGGTACGAGACGGCGGCGCAGCAGAAATAGCAGAAGGTGTGGTAGGAGACAAAAGAGAAGGGGTAGTGGAAGAAGAAACGTTGCTAGACGTCGCCATGTGCTCTGATACCAAGTGAGAGAAAATGCAAAAGAGACAAAAGGAATATTTCTGAATAATTCTGGATGGATTGAAACCATACCAGTAGGGGACCTTTATACAGAATGAATAACAATATTCTGTTACAATCACTACAATACACAAATCTGAATCCTACACGTGTATGACTGAGATGAATTGCTATACTACGAATATTTACAATTACAGCAAGGTAAATACAACTTTAACCCTCTGCTTTAACTGAAACCAGCTACGCCATTTGACTTTGGTGCTGGACATGTGAATCCAGTAGCCGCACTTGATCCTGGTCTGGTTTATAATACAACCGTTGATGATTACCTGAGCTTCTTCTGTGCCTTGAACTACACCACACAACAAATTAAGCAAGCCACAGGAAAAGACTTTACTTGTGATTCAAGCAAGACATACCGAGTGGAAGATTTGAACTACCCATCTTTCGCTGTTTCCCTCACAACAGCTTCAGGCGGAGAAGGCGGTTTTGTGGTACCCACCATAGTACAATATACGAGAACTCTAACTAATGTGGGCACGCCAGCAACATATAACGTTTCAGTCTCATCGCAGACGCAGGCAGTGAGTATTGAAGTTGAACCACAAACACTAAGTTTTAGTCAACTGAACGAGAAGAAGAGCTACACGGTGACATTCACCTCTATTTCCATGACTTCTAATACCACAAGCTTTGCTCATCTGGAGTGGTCAGATGGAAAACATAAAGTTGGTTCTCCCATTGCTTTTAGCTGGACATGATATATCTAGAGGGTCTAAACTTTTCAATCCTAAAAGTACCTGGAAACGTCAATACTGTTCAAGTGTCTTGGTTAAGATAGGTGTTATGTTTTACAGTTTCCAACTAAAACTTGGGGAAGCTAATAAAGAATGATGATTATTTCGAATTGCATTTTATATATTCATAGCTTTTAAACAACATTATGCTTTACTTTTTATATTTCATTAGATTAGATTAGATGTAAGAAATCTTAGTGCCTGTGTGCTTCACTTGTCAGTCGTCACCATGATAAAATAATGAATTTATATAGCACATTACCCTACGGAAACATCAGTTTAACTAATTACTTATTGCAAAGAAAAAAAAAATCATAGAGTTGGAATAGGCTTTCATTTTTTAATAATTTGAAACATATGAAGGAACCGTACGTACATCGTTGGTGATAGATTTTGGCAGTTGTAGCATAATATCATAATTTTGTACGCTTACTGTGGAAAGGAAAAAAAACCTTGAACCAATCAAATTTAGTGTCAGGATCGATGTTATAGACTAATAGGTTAATGGCTACTCAGCAAATGGCATACCATAATGTTGGGTAACAAACACATCTAGAAAGAAAAGTGTCATTTAAGTCAAAAGATCAAATTTTCAGCCATAATTGTTAATCATTCTCCATAAAATCAACGCCACATATCTTTATGTATCGTCGAAGTTGTCCCATCTGTCAACGAGTTAATACAATCATTATTAAGCGACATTTGTGTAAAGTGTTAGTTGCTTCATCCATTCAGGCCAAAAAAAAAAGTTGCTTCATCCATAATTATGGTTAAATGTTTTAAATGGAATTCTTCACTGTATGGTGCATTTATTTGTGCCATGTAGGTAGCTGGTAGTAGACTAGTAGTATATTTGTAACTTCAAAGTGGCTGCGAACTTGATGAAACGGAACTCCCAAATAACATTAAAGATTTCACTAGCCAATGTGATTTAACTAAATTCTGCAATATTCTAAGGATATCAATGAAAACAAGCTACACAACTAAAAGTAAATATCATTCGTTGTCCTCCACAGACTGACAGACAGGGAGGTAGTAAGTATCAAGCTGCCAATATTTTTGTTTCACACCTTCCCAAACTTCTTCTCCCAAACAATCCTTAACAGGCAATGGAATTAATTGTGTGGAATATCCCAAACTCTCAAGTTCAAGAGACACCAAATTGCAGTAGACAACATGGAAGAAAGCGTTACCTCCACAAAGGCCATTGAAGAATGAGTAGATTCCACCAGGCTTCAACAGCGCAGGAAGATGTTGATGGAATTCTCTCAGGTCTTCATAATATTCCCCATAGGTGTCGAAGAAAATGCCTAAACAAATTACAGATAAATCAATATATCAATTAGTTAGTACAAGACGTAATATGTAATACAGTACTATCCATCAGGCATTAAACCCCATCCAACCCCCCCGCACAAAAAAAAAAAAATCATTGCTTTCCTTAAAGTAGAACAAGTACTCATTTGAAAAATTTTCGAAGGCCAACTATGACGTTCATAACTAAAAGTCTTCAAAAGATATTAATCCTGTACTAATTTTAAGCATCAAAGAGAAAGACAATTCAATGGAAGCAGTGATGCAACTAAATACAAGTGTTTATGCAAATCAGAATCCGCAGTACCATCATATGTTGCAAGCTGAGGCAGAACATCTTGCCAACGACCAAAAATTATCTTTACGTTTTCCTTCTGCCCCCAACCTGTTC
The DNA here is from genome assembly GCA_003254925.1 of Chamaecrista fasciculata. Taxonomy (NCBI): domain Eukaryota; kingdom Viridiplantae; phylum Streptophyta; class Magnoliopsida; order Fabales; family Fabaceae; genus Chamaecrista; species Chamaecrista fasciculata. The sequence goes on along the minus strand of QANZ01037829.1, from coordinate 151,645 downwards.
GAAGCATGCGTTCATAAACCTCTGGATGGGCCTCAACAATGGTGTGTGTCACAGGAGCATATTGCTGAATGGCTGTATCCACAAGACCCATTCCAAATCCAATATTTAGTATGTGACCACCTCCTGTACAAACAGCTTTAGCATGAGCCTCCATCAATGGCTTCTCCCAAGCCATCATGACAGCTTTGCTATGAGAGTCCATCAGCTTATCTTCACTAAAGCTTACCCTATCTTCAAGATAATCTTGACCAAAATTGGCATTTTTACTTTCTTTCCTTGCAATGGTACCCAAGACCAACTCAGCTTGAATACCTGATTACGTAGAACTAAGTGAATATAAGACAATCAGAGCTAAATAATCAGGGGATTATTTGTGGGAGTGAAATTCAAAGGAATCATGAGGCAAGGGATGAAACTTGGAAATTTAGAATATAGAAATTGAGCATGATTCAAAATATATTTTTTTTTTCACTCCTCCGCTCTTATTTGGAGTCTGATGGTCCTAATACAGCTAAGAAATCCCTTACATACGCCAACAGATATCGGAATCATAAACGTATGTTAGTGACAATTGTAACAATTACACGTCGGCTACGTAGTGCAATATAAGAAACAAAGCCAAGAGCACTAAGAAATGATCATAGGAATTGGTATTACACCTGGAAATAGACAGAACAAAATAATCCTTCAACAAAAAAAGAATATACTTAATTAACGGTTAGTAAGGATTTGTATAATGCTTCTTTTATTTTGTTTTATGACCAGTTTCTTGTAAGAAAAAAGCAAAATAGCACACCGCCTTTCTCTAACTTCTGAGTTCTGATGATCCCAAGGTTGGTTAGTCTCCCTTCTTTCACTTCTGCTAATTATATGATGTTCATAACTTCATATTGACTAGTGATTCGGTTTAATTGGATTTTCCTTCTGCACTCTATGGTTAATCAAATTGTAGTTGAGGATTTGGCTGATGTCTTGACAGGTAAAAAAAAAAAAAAAACAAATCGAGAAGACAAAGACAGTGATAATAAACAGAAAAAGGCACGTACCGGCATTGAGGAGGACCTCGAAGGCCTCCTGGTGACCTGCCTCCATAGCGAAATCGCCGGCAGATAGGTTGAGAGGAGAGAGAGCGTTCCATGGAGCGCCGGCAGAGAGAAGGATCTTCAACACTTGGGCATGGCCAAACTTTGCCGCGTGCATTAGAGGAGATACACCGTCGCCGTCGAAGTATGTAACGTCAGCTCCAGATTCTATCAGAGCTCTCACCTTGTCGGCGTCGCCGTCTCTTGCGGCCGCGCAAAGCTGATCTCCTCCGTCCATGTCTCAGTTCTCTACTTCGCTAATGTCACTCTTGAGCCTTAAACCCTGACGGCACTAGAAATGTCAAATAAGATTCAGCATTTTTTGTTCTATAATTTTTTGTTCAGGTTTCAATTTAGTCCCATAACTTTTTTTGTTGTATTTTTTGTCTCATATCTTTGTAAAAAGTTACAAATTTGGTCTCGTATCACTTTTGATTCTATATATTTTGGTCAGGTTGCAGAATTGGTCTCATGTCTTTGCAAAAAAGTTTCACCGCTGATCCCATTTGATCAAAATATATCAAACCAATTCTATATCTGACCTCAAAATATGAGATTAATTCTATAATCTGATTAATATAGAACCAATTCTACAACATGGGTCAAAGATGTGGGACCAAAATTGTAATAAGGGACCAAATTTGCAACTTGAGCAAAAGATATAGGACTAAAAGTGCAACAAAAAAAGTTATGAGACCAAATTGAGACTTTAACAAAAATTATGGACCAAAAGTGCACTTTGGCCTAAGATTTATCTCCACTAAGTTTTTAAAAATTACATAAATTCCCCAGAGCTTTGTGAAATTCGAACTGGGCCACAGATTTTCTGAGATTCCCTATATATATTGTATTATTGTATTTTTCGAAACTGGTTCTTGCTCGAGCGGCTGAAGCGTTGCGATATATGGGAACAAACATTTCTAGAAGAAGCAATCAAGTCGATTCTTGAACTAAGTTCAGTATACCTAAAAAGATAGACATTGAATAATAGAAGTCCAAATTCAATTGACTATTAACCACCTATTCTTGAACCCTGTTAATTTTGAGACTCTGTAATTTTTATTTTGAGGAATTTTGGTGTCCTTTGCCTACAAAATGAATTTTGATTTGATTAATAACACGTTTTATAAGCAGAATTTAAAATAGTACTCATTATATATAGGAGCCATGGACGCAGATTATTATTTGCTTGCTTGATCACTATTTTTTCATTCCTGTGTTAAAGTCAAAAGAAACCGAATGGAATATTTTAACCGGGAAAAGAAATGGGATAGGATTCAGTGATTCAGTGATCGAGTCCAAAGTGACCTTTATATTGTATTGTAGTTTATGGTATTATTATGGTGGGAAACTAGTCAGCACATAATATTGACCATTGCCTTTGGCAGTTGGCAGCATCCAAGAAACGACGCCGTGGGGACCTGACACAGATTGCGCGTGCCGATCTACTAGAATTGCATTCCATGGTTTTTTATCATCGACGAGAAAAGTTCGTTCGACTGCAATCTCAAAAAATTATCGTTTTTTGAAAACAAAAAAACGAAAACTAATAACCTTGCTCGTAAATCCTAATTACATGTTTACAACCACCGCATTCATCTCCTCCTGCAACTAATCGGGACTGCTCTCGCGGATCCATCCTATTCGTTTGATTTGCGTAATCCATATAATAAACCAAGTTTGGTAGAAGTCTGCAAAGAAAATTTCCTTCGCTAGGGTTTATACATTGGATTTATCTTTTTTGCCATTTACTTTGTTTATTACACGAACCGCCCCTTTTTTCCCTAATGGCGTCAAGTTTTGATCGATGGGAGAAAGATCCTTTCTTTAGAGCGGCTGAAGAGGTTCAGGAATCTGCAGACAGGTACCCATAATTTTCGCTTCTATTCCTTTGGCCATTTGGGTTTGCTTTCTTAGGGTTCTTCGTTTTACATTAATCTTCGTAATTCATGTCATTTGTGATTTCGCTTTTGGTTTTTGAGAGAAACATAGGTATAGAGGCTTGATAATCTTTTTTTTTTGGATCGTTTCTCCAGCAGAGGAAATAATTATGCGCCTCGCAAGCTCAATGGGATTTATTGCTGTTATTATTATTTTATCCCAAAGAATGGGAATCTGATGATTTTCAAGTTCCAGTGATTTTTTGTTGTCCTTCTAACAAATGAAAACGCTGAATTCAATTTTTGTTTTTTGTTCTTTCGGATGTTCTTGTTATTGATTTGCTACCATTTTCTTTGAAGGATGGAATCTGCATACAGGACATGGACTCACGCTATAAGAGATGCTTCCAGCACGTGGGACACTGATGAACTACGCAGAGATGTGCAAACTGCCCTCGGCACTGCTAAATGGCAGGTAACCTTCCCTACTAAACTTGGTGTCCATTACTATACATGAAAAGCTCTCTCTAGTAGGCCTGATAAATCTGCTGAATACTTACTTGTTTGGCTTATTCTACCATTATAATGAGTATGCTTGGGATTGGCAATATGCAGTTAGAGGAATTTGAACGGGCTGTCAGGTCAAGTTATGGCAAAAGTTCAAGTGATGATTCACGAAGTAGGCATCGAGATTTCATTGATGCCATTGAGGAAAATATCTCTAAAATAGAGAAGTCTTTACAGGAGTCCACCCTTTCAGATGGCAAGGCATCTCTTCCTTGGGTGCGTCTAAATGAAGGAGAACGAAATGAGCTTGCACTATTCCTTTCTGGAATGCAAGAAGGTGAAGGCAAAAGCCTCACAAAAAGTAATGGTAGGGACAGTGAAAATCAACAATTAGGTGATAAAACCTCTAGTCATATTTCAAAAAATTTACTTCTTTCATCTGAGTGGGGTTCCTTGGAACCAAAGGAAGACAATCCCCATGGGCATCGTAGGACAGCTAGTGCTAGTGCCGATATTAGCTCTTGGAAGATTGCAGTTGCTGATGATGTGCAACCATACAGTTCTTCCAATGGACCTGTGCATAAGGTACCCAGTTTCTCAGGATTTATTAGTTCCATGGAATCTGTCTCCAAAATGAAGTGGCCAAAGAACGCTTTTAGAAAGTTGAAAGCAGTGGATAATCATCATGGAGCCGACAGTGCACTACTGCCATCAGTTGAATTGAATAGGGTGCGATTTAGTCTCCTTTAATAGTCTCTTCATGAGTTTTTTCTCTTGCATTTGTTGAAACCTTGATGCGATCATTTTTATTTTTCTAGCAGGGCATCAATGCATGCTACGAAAGAAGTAAGAGTTACCTTGATAGTTGCGATGAATGCTATGATAAGCAACTGTATGGGTGGCATGGGGCTCTGCAGAGATTGCTTCAAAGATCTCAGTACCAAATGCAATACAGCCGACCTGTTCAAATTATTTTCTGGATTGTTCTTCTCCTTTGCCTGATGGGTAAGCTCTACATCTTGTTTTTTGTTTGTTTGCAGACCTACAAACATGCATGTGTTTGTAATCTCCTATGATTTTCGAAAGGTGCTAAGCCTTAAGGATTGTAACATATATTCTTCCTCTCATCTCTTACATAAGATCATTCCTTGACATGATGCGATCCTTCCCGTTTGGATAGACTTTTTTCATCTAACAAGTACTTTTTTAATTAAAAAAAGACAAACATGAAATCTTGTTTGGGNAAAGTACTTTTTTAATTAAAAAAAGACCTTTTATAAACATGAAATTTTGTTTGGGTAATTTTCTTAGAAAAAGGAAAAGTAAAAATAAAACTTTCTTAAGAAGTTCAATTTTTGTAGCTTCCACTTGAAGTACTTGTAAAAAAAGTTTGATAAATAACAGTGCTTTAGTCAAAAGATAACAGTGCTTTAGTCAAAAGATCTTTTTAAAAAAGTTTGATAAATAAAGTACTTTTTTTTATAAACTTATCTAAACGGGTAAGTGGAAGCTACAAAATTGAACTTCTTACAAAAGTTTTATTTTAACTTTTATTTTTTTAACTTTTCCTTTTTCTAAAAAATTTACTCAAACAAGATGTCATGTTTATCAAAGGTCTTTTTTTAATTAAAAAAGTCTATCCAAACAAGCTCTTTGTGTGTGTATATACACCACACGTGTACACACACCCTTGACTTCAGCAGCTTTTGTGGACTTGGTCACTTGGCAATGATTTTTATCTGCTTCCCCCTCATCACAAAGCTCTAGTTCGTTCGTCTGTTCCATATTTAGTTTTTACTGCTCAGAATTGTTACACTGTTCCCTCTGCTATTTCATCTCCTTCTAATGGTTTTATTGAGGTTGTATGTTTGGATATCTACATGAGGAAACGTTAACTTTGTTAAAAGTTTGTTACAAAATAGGCGTATTCAGTAAGAATCATCGGGAGTGTGATAATGAAGTGGGGATTTAGTTTTGCTTCGTCTAATGTTTTACTTCGAAATTTTGTTAATTAACTGTTTTATTATTTAATGTTTTTTGAACGGTTTTATTCAAATAACTTAATCTGTAGTTGGTAAATGTTTGAAATTATGACTGCGCACACCAAATACAGACATGCTAATTCGATTGAATCTGCTGCATGCTATTGCCTCTATGTGTGTTTTCTACATAGTTATCTTATATTCTCCCCTTTGTGGTGGCTTATGTTAATTGCTATCTCTGCAGTTTTAATTGCATTCCGTGCTATGTAGAGGGAAGATTTGGAATCGCTGTCATCAATCAGCTTGTAGTGGGCAGCAGCACGTAGTACAAAACGAGTTTTTTGGTATTTGTTTATATGAATCTACGGCGAGAGATAGGTGGTCTGATTCTGCCACACACGGTGTCAAGTGTTAACATTCCATTTAAGTGCTTTGAGATTAGTATGCAGAGTCACCAACTTACCATTTCCCGACCTTTTTTTTTTCGGCTTTCTTTTTTCCTTCCCCTGAAATTGCAGAGATGTTCATGAAGATAACTCTCTGTTATGTTGTATTATCATAAGATAGGGATAACATTGAATTTGCCTATCACATGTTGTAATGTTTGCTACGATCCCCATGAGGCTTTTAGCTTAGCATGTACAGAATATATATGTATCATCTTTAATTTAATCTGTTCTAGTGTTACTTGTACTTTTTTTTCTCAACGGATAAAGAAAAATTATGAGGAAATCGGGCAAGCCGGCAAGACATGTTTCTATTAAGAGGTAATTGCTTCTTATGTTAGGTAAATAACAGCATTTATAAGATTATCCTGGTATGACTGTAAATAAACAAGCAGCGGAGTAACTAGTTACTTTTTTAACGCAATACAGTGTTACATATAACAAACATATTGATCTTGTAGTTGAACACTTATTTGAGAACCTTAGAGACAACCTAGTGACCAATCTGGGCTTCTTTGGTGAGGTATCTGTAGCCAAAATAGAAAGTAGCAACGAGAAGCGGAACAAATAACTCGAGAAACGCCTTGGATTTGGGCATGGGATCATCTTTGACAACGAAGGCACTCATTTCTTTCTTCTTGGATTCCTTGTTGACATCGTCCTTGGAGTCTGACTCTTGGATTATGTGACCTTGAAGGACCCCTACTTGGAACTTTGAGAGCATGTTCTTAGCTCCATCGCTGTGCCCAGTAGCATCAAACTCCTTCGTTGAATCCTTACCTGCCACCTCCAACAACACCTCTTCACCTCCTGGGTGTTCATCCAAAAACTTGGTCACGTTCAACACCTAAAAGTTTCATATTCATATCATCAACAACATGATGTCGCATAAACAGAACACTGCATATAAAAAGAGAGAAACAGAGAGAGATAGAGAGAGGAACAGAAGTATCAAGTATTTACTTACTCTGCCATGAACCACTAGCCAACAATCTTTCTTTGATTTGTGCTGGGAAACTTGTGAAAGCGTGAAAGTTCTCTGATCTCCCATGGTTCTTAAGAGTGATTTTGAGTGTTATAGCGCTATCCGTATGAAGAACGAAGAGGAGGAAATGCAAACAACCTTGGAATTGAAAGAACTAGGTATGAACCGAGGTAGCTTTTGTAAGCAATTTAAGGGATCGGTTAGGTTGACCAAATCTTACGTGCATATGCATATGCATATGCCCAACTACCAACACGTCTTCTAACAGTCTACGATGAGTTTGTGAATTGGAGGATGCCTTGGGACCCAATATTCCAACGGCATACGAAAGCGACGACTAGCTGCTATTTGTCACCGTCAACATCCTGTTCCAACTTAAGAAATTAGTTTGGTCCAATCGAATCTTCCTTAGCTTGGACAATCAATTATTGTTTTGTTTTACATTTTTTTAAAGTTTATAGACACAATTAGAACGCAATTTATTATATATTAGACCCATTGGTATAGGTTCAGATTAGAAAATTAGATTTTTCTAGACAATGGGAATATATTTTGGCAAAAAAAATCCAATGGCAATATATATAATCTTTGAATCTCTTAAAATAAGGGATGAAATTCACCGGAAATTTTAATTTACAAGAATAGCTAGTATTCATTTTTTTTAAATTAACCATGTATTTTAGAGATATAACTATTGTTCTGAACTACACTTTTAGCGTTACCTGTTTCTTTACTTTCCATCTATCAACTTATTTAGCTTCATTTGAAAAAGATAGTATTTGTTTTGTGGGCAATGGATCCTCTGTCGTACCATACACCGTGCAGTGCGGCGAGAACTAATGGCGTGCCAACACGTGGCGCCACGTGTGCAGGCGCGCCCACGTGGCGGCCTGCCATTGGTCCTCGCTGCATCGCACAGTATGCGGTACGGCAGAGGATCCGTGTCCCTGTTTTGTGTTAAACAAGATGATCATTACTGGCTGTTTTTGTAAAACACATGGCTAATACAATTAATTATCAAACGCAATCTCATCTCGATAATTTTATATATGTTCTTAATACCGTTTGAATTGTCAACACAATTTATATTAATAATACGAAGTTTCATATAATTAACATATAGTCAACTAATGGCGTGCATCAATATTTAGTCAATTTTTTTTCGTAGAAAGTGGAATGCATTAATAATAAGAAAGTCAGATTACAAACCAAAGATGCAAAGATAAAACAGCAAATACATGATCAAAAGTACAGAAGAATTTAGTCAAATTTTTAAAAGTCCAAATTTTGACAGTCATTTGCTTGTCCCTTTAAAAAACTACAAGTAAAACAATAATTGTCAGCATCAAATCAAATATTCATTTGGCTTAATTTATATCCAGATTTGTATCATCCAATAATTATTAAATCGCGTCTTCAACATTCTATTTATTTTTATCAATGGTTTAAACATGATACTACTAAAAAATCTATAGATATCGTACAAAATTGACAAAAACAAAAAAAATGAAACACTAAATTGGAATTGGAAACAATTTTTTGTCATCTATAAATCTAACTATCCGTTTAATTTGTTATTTTAAAATTATATTAAAATTTTTCTAGCAAATATAGTTTGCTTCCCCGGAATAATATTATTTTAGTTTTAAAATTCTTAATGTGACAATAATAGTAATTAGATAATTTCATTTCTTTGGAACTGAAAACTTTTCAAAAGCCTGTCCTTTGACAAATGTCTGCTATTATTATTGTTACTGTTGTTTTTATCATTATCATTTATGGACAACATATTACGTACAGTTTACACCTTAAGAAAGAAGCCAGTAATTGAACACTTGAACCAATCTTCATCCCTAGAAAACAAGATGCTGATTATGGGTCTATGACTATCAATCTATCATCTACACAATGCTAGCTTCAATAAAGCAAATGGAAATAAATGGAAAACCAGCCACAAGTGTTCTGTATGTAATTATGTATAGAGGGTGCATGATATTACAGGGTTTAGGAATTATGAATCTAACAAGTATACCAAGTCTAGCAACTATGCAGATCACAGAGTTTTCCAGCTTTGGGTAGCAAGCTAAATGCGCATAGTTCCTCGAATCTATGAAGATCGAACCTGTGGACTTCCTTTTGAGACATCATTGCTAATACCTTCCTCCTTACTGTCAAATTCAACTCCTTGAAATGTGATCCTTGATGAACGATACTGACTACCAAATGCAGTACCAAACCCCCAACCAATTCCTACTCCCACTCCACAGCCTCCACCTTCAAAACAAAACCAATACACATCTGACTTAGGAGTTAAGACAATCATAAGAAAGATATCAAAGGTAAAACCAGAGTCTAGATGGGAAGGGATGATGGCAATTGAAACAAATGTCATACTTGGGTGGTTATACATCTACTATACCTTTGATGAAGAGGTTTAAACTAGATAAGAAGGATCTCCGAACAAAAAAGTTACCATTATTATATGGCATGCTACAAACAATGAATACTGAAATAGAATCTAGACAAAACAGGAAAGGGAGCAGATATCATGATTCATGAGCATTATACCTACACCAAGACCCAAGATATTCAATGGCATACCTGCGCAGCATAAAAAGAAAAGGAGCATATGTTAGGATAGCTTTTTGTTCCCTGAAAAGAAAAGCAAGTAGTGATAAAACCATTTGGATTGAGTGATTCCTGTTATAAAAGTGACAATATTGTAGAATAATGCCTCAGAGTTAACCTTGAATTGAGGGAAACTGCGGTACCAAGATTGTAAGTTGTCAAACACATTACTTCATCCAAAAAATAAAATCTTTTCCATTGTTTTCCATTAGTAATGATGAAGGAAAAAACGGAACAGAGAAATAAGCCACCACTTCTCTTTTCTTAGCATAAGTGGAGGGCCAAACTTGCAATCCTACATCTAAGCCCTGCCCGACTCCACCCTACTGCCTAAGCTAGCTTCAGTTAGCTGCCATCACTTCTCTTAAGATACGTACACATGCAAGAGGCAAAACCCAGAATGCAATAGCATGGTGTCATTATTTCATAAATTATTAAGAACATATAAAGAAAGGTGGAAATCACTTCTGCAGAACTTGAAAAGACAGTCACCGCAAGGATTCAAAGATAAGGAGGGTACCAAGCAGTCATCTTGGACACTAGAGGAAAGAGTAATCAACAGCAAGTATGCCTGCCAACCTACTTAACGTCTGCATTTCCCAAGCCTAGAAAAAGACAACAGATGTTCCTTCTAAGTTCTAACAGATTCAGAATTTGAATCTTGTGAACATAATCAACTTTAAAAGTTGATTTAGCTCTAGAGCACATAAAATGATAATGTTCATTCATTTTGACAATTTTCTCACAGGTTTAAAATTTAAATTTCCAAAATGGAAGTTTCTTTCCTGTCATCTGTAGATTATGTGAAAAACTTCACCTTAACATTGTAAACTTTCTCTAGTGCAAACCAGAAAGAAGAAAGTAGGCTTTTCATGATTGAATTATGAATTCTAGCAGTCCCACATTCACTCGAATTTTAAATTTCAGATGTCTTCCTATCTGTTGATAAAACATAGGTGAGAAAGTAACTTCCCAGACCTAGTGTACTAAGTCACTGGACAGAATGTAGTTTATTACCGAGGGATGAAACTTAATGTGTCAGATAGGCTTGAAAGAATTTGAGGAAAACACAAGAGAAAATGATACCAGTATAAGCCCTTGGGAGAACCACACCTCAAAAGCTAGCTATTGAAGTTGGAGAGCCCAAGGCTTATATAGTGCTTTACTCTCAGCTAACTACCCGATGTGGGACTCGTATCAGAAAAACGGTAAGGAAGATGCTTTGTTCTCCTTATGCAAACATATCTAGGCCATTAGTATAAAGTGACAACAGACAACTACAGAATGACCTGCATAAAGTGAGAGAACTTGGCTCGTTGGGTTTAAACTTTTAATAGGCCTCCAATTTCATAAATCATTCAGCTTAGTGTCCAAATAAATCGTAGCCTTAGACCAGGTAGTGATTATTCATCAGAGCATATGATATTACCACAAGGCATGATGAGGTTTAGATATACTATTGATTATTGAACATAGCTCGCAAAACCCAGAAATGAAAATGGGCCAGAAATTAAATATAGCAGTCAAAAACAGACCTCCGAAACCCCATCCTACACCAAAACCGCAACCGACACCGAAACCTGAAATCACAAATTCAGTGTGAGTTAGAAACTAAATACTCAGATAACGCAGAACTCATGACACCAAGAACGCCCAAAACGAAATTCCCGTGAAATTAAGGCATACCGAATCCAACACCAACTCCATTGAAGTTTGTGAGAACCATTTCTTTCCGGTGAAACAGCTCGACAGAGTGTAAGGGCTGAAGGAATTGGAACACTGAAGGACGCTTTCTGCTACTATAGTATATTATCATTTCTGGACTCAAATAATGGTTCGATTGGTTCTGATCAAGATTTTTTTTTGGCTCATCAGCCAGCCTGGGCTCTCGCATTTTGGGCTTTAAAAAAATTTGCAAGAAACAAAAAATTAAATACGTGTTTATAAATATGTTTCTAACAAAAATTTTGCATTTTGGATAGGCTTTTTTTTATTTATAAAGTACTTTTTTAATTAAAAAAAAGATCTTTTATAAACATAAAATTTTGTTGGGTAAATTTTTAAGAAAAATGAGAAGTTACAAAAAAAAAAAAAAGTTAAAATGTAGCTTTTTTTAAGAAATTCAATTTTGTAGCTTCCACTTAAAGTACTTGCAAAAGCTATTCTTTTAGTTTATTTTATTGATTAAAAGTACTTTTGTTATTTTATATCCAAACAACCTTAATAATTAAAAATACTAGTGCTTCGCTCAAAATACTTTTTTAAAAAAA